>QLOD02000013.1:18170259-18217817 GCA_003260245.2 Sideroxylon spinosum | reverse complement strand
ATACCACCTTAACAAGCTAAAACAGGGCAAGGACATATATCGCTTGGAAGCTTTAACAACATTAATCAAGGATACAAGAGGAAAAAGATGGAGGTATTGAAACTGATAAAGAAGGTGATGACCCAGAGATCGACCATGCTTCTCACCAAGGACACACCACGGCTAGCAGGGTCAGCACAAGAACCTCACCCACCCAAGCCATGCCAAGTCGTCAAACATCTCTCTCTCCATCTCTGGTTTTTTGATACTTCTTCACGCATGCAGACATTAAAGTTCTAAAAATAGAAAACAAAGAGAAGAGAAGGAAAAGATGGTGATGGCTATCAGTGATAAAGAGGTAGCTGAGTAGAGTAGATAACGTAGCACAATGGTGACCAATTCTATAATCGAAACGCGTCGAATTTTCTCAGAAAGAAAATAAGGCTCTGAACTTACAAATCCGATGACGTGAAGGAACATCACAAACGTACCGAAGGACAGCTGACATACGTATGACAGAGGGAAAACTACTAATTTTGCTAAGCTTTGACCAAGACTCGACCATGCCTCTGAACACAAATTAACACCGAATACGACCATCAGATAAACTCTCTAAATGCATGTTATGATGTTATAAATGAAAAATATATATATATATATACAGATCATCACATGAACCAACGCATAAGAAATTTTTATGTTAAAAAACTATCTATGCTATAGTAAATTTAAGAAAAACCAATAACACAAATTATATTTAATTGTCTCGAACGGTTTATGTGATGTGCGTAGACTTAAAAATTGTAAAATTCAAGGAGTAAATTAACCAATTTACTTCAATATCCTATCAAATTGGTGAGTACCAAATTCATGTTCTCTCAACAATAAACATATTAAATTAATTTATTTCTAAATCATTTCAAATTCATATCGATTGGTGTTTTTACTCAAAAATTTCAAATAATTTATCCTCTCAACCACATAGTAAATTAATTTATTTCCAAATCATGTCAAATTCATATCTATTGGTGTTTTTACTCAGAAATTTCATGTTTTGACTGAGATCTCACACCGTGTCTAACATTACCACCCAACACAACAAAATAGAGGAACCCATAGCTTTAGGAGGAACCTACAGCTTTCCCGCAAATCAAAGAGTACTATTAACACCAACAAGCAAAACAAAACATGCAAACGCTTTTCACTTCCCACAATGCATCCTTTGGCCAATCTTAAAATTGAAAAACGTTTAGTTTTCTGTTTCCTATTTTTATTTTTTATTTTTAATTCATTTTTCATTTTACACTTTAAAAAATAAAAAAAACAATTCAAGTGCATTCAATCGTGTTTTTAAAATTTATTTAGAAAACAAAAAATAAATTTACACATAAAATAAAAAATAACAAAAATTCATTTTGCGCGCTTTCTATCTCAAACAAGAAAAATCTCAAAACAAAGAAAACAAAGCATTTTTTGTTTCTTTATTTTGAGACTTTTGATACATAAAATGAAAACAAAAAACAAAAAATAAAAAAACAAACCAAAAACCACCTAAAATAACAATTTAACTCTCAAAAATGTATCTTTTTGTTAGATTGATTTTCCAGAAACACGACTGCCCTCAACCATTACAACTTCGCCCCTATCAGCAACGCAAAGAAATAAGAGGTCCCAGCTCGCAGGTTCAACTCCCCGACGACATGTACAGGAACAAAATGCTTCTATTAGAACAAAATATGGAAGGAGTCCACATTTAACTAGAGCGATTAATCCTATGAATCCAGAAACAATGCAACAATCGCACATGATTGCAATTCCAAGGTATCCCATTATTAAAACAATAATCCAAACCCATGACATAAAAAAGATGCTAAACCATAATTCACACAGGTCTAAAGTGTATCCATACTGTCTTAACGTACTTCAACACAATCGTCAAATCGTCAAAAGAAATGTAAAAACGAAAAACAAAATGAGAAATAACATGCAGAAGAAAACATAGTCCTAGGTGCGCTAACTCTCAACCAACCACACCATCATGTACTACATCTAGTTCAATAGATTGAAAGACTGGCACTTGAAGGTGATTTGCGTTCCCCGTGGATGGCAGATCACTGCAAATAAATAAAAATAATCATGTCCTTGTTACCATATTCGAACAATTGAATCATATAAAAGTGACAAGCAAACTCAACACACACTAATTGTCAAATGTCACTAAAAGGTAACCAACATTTCCCTGACAGAGAACAGCGCAATATTTTTGACAGTTTTTTAACACCTCACGTTAATGTTAAAACACCAACAATATCTGTCAATGCCTGCCATCATACATACGGTTATTATCAGTTAGCGGGTGTGACTAGAAAGAGGTAGACGGTTGATGAACCAAACAGACAAGCAGAGCAACTAACTACTACCCAGGATAGATGGGCAAAGCTAAATCAGCCTTCAACCCATTTCTTTTCCTTGTCTTATATTTCTTTGTGGAGTGAATGGAGATTGGTTGGTCAAAGTATGGCTTAAATAATGGACTAGCCAAATGTGGTTCCAATAACTGGATGCCTACTCATAATTCAATAAAAATAACACATTTGCGGACCACCACTTGCTTTAAAAAAAACACACTACGATGGCAGTAACAAAAATGTCCATATCTATAGCAGGAGGCCTAGTGTAAAAATGTGTTCACTCCATAACCACCCCCAACAAACAACTACGCACAAGAATCAATGTGTAAACCAATATCTAAACAAACCTCAGGTTTCAAATTAAGTAAATAAGAACTAGCACCAAAAGGTTAAAAAGCATACGACTTCCCACAAATTAACAAACTAGCACTAACAGTGTAAATGTTCTGCTGACAATTGATCAACCTTGCAACTTGAGATGATGACTGATGCAAAGAATACTTAAGGAGCAAAACGTGTGACATTCTCTCACCTGCTGTGGCTGTTGGTGATTCCCATAGCCAGGATAGGCCCCATAATACATGTTAGGATCTTGAGGAGGTGGTGCATATCCATATGCCTCATATCCTTGCGGGTATCCATAATATCCACCATTCCATTGATTCTGATCTGGCTGAGCCTGAGCTAGTCCCAGCGTAAGATAATGGGAACATACGCTAAGCCAAAATTACTAAAAATAAAAACGATAAACTAATGTACCTGTTTGTTCGAAGGACTGCGACCCCATGAAAGCCGAATATTTTGTCCCCCTAACTGAGTACCATTCAAAATTGACAGTGCTTGTTCAGCACAAGCTCTATAAACACGCAAGCAACAAAAATGATAACGAATTGAATTAGACCCAAAAAAAAAAAAAATCAACTACTAAGAAAGAACTGCAAGCACTCAAGAAATTTTTTTTCCTTACCTCTCAGAATACTGAACAAAGCCACACCGCTTGCCAGGTGGTATTTTCACATGCACCAACTCACCAAACTGGCCAAAAACCTGCCTCAAATGATCATCTGATACACTCTCGTCCAAACCACCAACAAATATCTGCACCCAGAATGTGAAGTTTCATTAATACACATACACAAGAAAATAATCGAACATCGAAGCAAACTACCCACTGTTGTATTGTTTGGATCAGTATCGCCTGGATTTGCCTGAGAATTCTGGTAGGTAGCTGCAAATGACAAACAAATGTCAATAGAGGCATAGAAAACAAGGATGAAACAGTTTTATTCAGCGTTCAGAGATCTACAAAATTCTGATTAAGAAGTTCCTTGTCAAAACTTTGAGCAGCAATTGCATCGTTTTTGTGCCCAAAAGTAAAGCAGAGCAAAATGATGCACTGATTGATCAACCAAACCAAGCTGCTAAATTGATGATAACCAAAAAAATGACAAGTTACAGCTGAGAAGAAATAAAACAATCACAAAACTTCAGTTTTTCCTTCAAGGGCACCAAAAATTTCTATCCCAGCAAAATCCTTTTGGGCTCCTTTCCTTCTGTTCACAGAAGGCATGATCAGTGGCTTGAACTGCATCATGATGAGATTGCCATACCCCACCAGATAAAGATGCATTCCCCCAATAAAGCGACTCAAGTATCAATAAGTTACCTATTCAATAATAATAATTATAATGATACAACATATTAGCAGCACCTTAATGAAGCACAAACACAACACCAATGAACCATAGACAATTACGTTAAAAAAAAATCTCTTCCACTAGCAAGACAGTCATAACTTTGTTTATGAATGTCGAAAATATAGCAAGTCCTCTTTTATTCTTTATTTATTTTATTGGAAACTTCTCTTTTGGGAAAGGAGTATAACATTTGTAACTATCCTGTGTAATGAGGAGACACCGTTTTTAGAATTTTTTTGCTTGATATAGCTATTTACTTCTAAAACCCAATCTGAGTCATCACCAAGAAAATTCTCACTGCAAGTGCAGAAAGTAGTGTTCCTCAACATCCAGGTCTCAACATGGAAGAGAGCATGAGTTGATCACTACAGCACCACTGGTTTACATGGACTACAACATATAAGGCTACAACATCTGGCCTATGAATATGAACACAGATCAAAGTGAGCTATGATCATAGTCCAGACCATAATCCACGTAGATTGAAGTGTCTGGATCTATCCATACAATAATCATAGTCCATATTAACTGGATCTATCCATACAATAATCATAGTCCATATTAATGTGTTTTTCCAAGGAACAATATATTTTGTTCAAAAGAAAAGCTTGCTCTCCTTCCACTTTATTTTGTCTAGCATGAAATCTATTGAGTATGTGTTTTCTGAATATAAAATAGCTTTTTTTCACAATGGTTAGTGGGTAAAACACCACAATGCAAGGAAGGAACGAACCAATTTTTGTATCACAAACTTCAGAAAATCTTAGAATTCCTAACCACATATATACTGTATGGTATAGCAACAACTTCAAACCACATAGAAACTACAATTTCAAATTAATGTGGGACAAAAGACTCTTTTTCATCTGATATAGATAATAAATTAGAGAAACTATTAACTGTAAAATATTTAGTGAATTTGGCGACAATTACTTTGGATGACTTTGAGGCAAACTGAATTTATGATATAAACAGTTCAAAATCTCATGAATCCTTCTAGGCTAAATTTTTATGATATGGCCCTTTTGTGCGGTAGTAACATGTCGCTTCTCTTCTTTTCTCAATCATCCCCACAAACATTTAAGCTACTGTTAAAAACCCACAAACCTTGACAATTGCAATGTCCAATCGTCCCCGATGGAAAACATCCAAAACACCATGTCAATGGTTAAAGTTCAGGGACAAAAAAAAATTCGAAGTACAAAGATGACAACCAGAAAAACTCTACTTACAACGATTAACAGACGGAACAGTTAAGTACAACTGAAACAATGGTGGTGCACATATTGTCCAGCATTCTAATTTCGGCTAGATATTTTGAACTCCAATAAGCAACATATTCGTGCAGATTAAAGCTGGAAATCTGAAGCACAGATACAGATGGGCCAAAAATAATTGACAACTTATTGGAAGCAGTCTGTCTATAGCGAAAAGAAAGTGATCCACAAAGAAGTAACAAGGAAGCTTGTGGATTTACATAAAACTGAAAAACGTAATTGAAAAAGGAAACTTAACTTTTGGAAATATAGAGATTAAGAACAACTTGACTGGTAACCAAAAAGTACTAGAAAGTAAGTCTGTGTAGCATGATAAATGCCACAAGAAATTTAAGAAAAACAAATTCTCATGACATAATCAAAATTAACTGACCTAAAATGAGGCCACGCAATAAAGTGGAATCATTTCAGCTGAAATCAGTTCCAGGCCCCACAAAATGAGAGCCTCTCTGTGTCCTGCTTTGAGAGAATATGAGTTTTATAAGTTTTTGCACGTTTTAACAGAATTAAATGCGCCCAAGTTTACAAAGGTAAATACTGGAAGGAAATGACTTCTCTAATTCTGCATATCTTCAGCATCAAATGTGAAAGACCGTCGAAAATAACACATCAAATGCATCAAAGGCACTGAACCTCTACTTCAAAATCTAACTCCAAAAACGACAACAGCTAAAATATACCATGTACCAGCTCAAAAAACAACAACACAAAAACAGAACAACAAAACCATCAAAAATTGTTTAGTCTAGCAGCAGCTGTGGGGTAAAAATGGTATTAAAAAAAACTATTGCAATTTGAAAGACATACCTTTCTGATATTGCTGACCACCAGCAGCTTTCTTGGTGGCAGCAGCCCCAATCCGCATGGGCCTGGTAGAACAGAGCACTCCATTCATCTCAGTCATAGCACGCATTTGTTCGTTCTCATCTCCAAACCTAACAAATCCATAGCCCTTGGAACGCCCAGTCATTCTGTCAGTGACGACCTTTGCACCCTTTACCGATTGATAATGAGCTTTGAATGTTTCTTGCAACAAGTAATCAGAAACATCAGCAGCCAAATCTCCAACAAATATCGTATAGTCCGGACCTTCATCAGCACGCCTTTCACCAGCACCGAGAGTAGCCCAGTTCAGTCTGAAATTCTGTTCAGCATTTGGCATCAACGCACCATTGTACGTCTGTAACATCCTTTCTGCTGCAGCACGATTTGTGAACTCAAGGAAACCATAACCCTCAGCCTGGCCAGTTTGCTTGTTCCGAATAACTTTCACAGAAGAAAGCTGAAAGCAACCAAAAACATAAATTATTGCTTACAAGTACTGTATTATATTGATCTAAAAACAACAAAAAAGAAATCAAAGCCAATTTAAAAAGGAACAGAATGATACAGGTGGGAAGTTACGCACACCCATGACAAAAAATTAAACAAGTATAGGCAACTCCTTGTCTTAGCCAATCCATAAATTAGTAAGGTTATCTTTTGAACAGAAGCCACAGTTCCCAATGGGAGCAAAGTAATAACAAAACGTGAGAACAGAGATAGAATATATTAGCTTCATAAAAGCATGCGATGTAAATTCCACTCCCTTTCATCTCTTTTATGTATATCAAGAGCTCTAATTGGTAGCCTGGGTTAGTCCAAGTGGCTCGTGGCTCGTGTATGTTACACACAGAGACCACATGGGTTCGATTCCAGGGCCACCCACCGCAAGAACTCCTTGTGAGTTAAACGGTCAGTGTGGTTTGTGGGGTATTGCATTGGTCCCGGTTTACTCATCGGCTATTGAGGACTACAATAGGTTCCGGGTTGGTGGGGGGGGGGGGAAGAGCTCTAATTGGTTTCCCATAAAATGCAGAAAATTCAATGATTGACGTTTTTAATCTGCAATATATTATTTGCTATCTGTCGTGTATCAGGAAAAAAATAATAATAACAATTTGTCCTCAGTGCTTCCATCAAACTTGATGCTTGAAGCAACAGATGAGGGAAATATTTGTATGACACAAAAGAATATCAAAATCACAAGCACTACAAAATAAACAAACGCAATCATGTACAAAACTACCTCTCCAGTTTGAGCGAAACAATTGTATAGGTAGCTCTCATCCATCCAGTACTGCAAGTCCCCGATCCAAAGAGACTTGATCTCGCCAGAGCCAGTCATCGGCGAAGCAGAATACTGCTGTTGCGACTGGGCCTGCATCTGCATCGCCTGAACCTGTTGAGGAGGCTGTTGACCCCAAACCGGCGGCTGCTGAGGCTGAAAAGCCTGTTGTTGGGGTGGCTGCTGTTGCGGCGGCTGCGGCATCATCATCCACTGCTGCTGCTGCTGCGGCGGCGGCGGCTGCTGGTACTGGTGCTGCTGCTGATCCATCGACATCGGAGGAACTGGGGGTGGAACCACACCGGCTGCGGGTTGCATCATCTTCGGATAAAGCCCTAAAATACTAACCCTACCAAGGCAAAAGGATCTCAGAACAAAAAAAAAAAAAAAAAGCGAAGTGAACGTAGAGATGATTAGATATACTAATCTGTAAAGGGTTCAGATTATGGTAAAAAACCCTAGACAAAGATGAGGGAGAGAGGGAGGGGATTGGAAAGACCCTAATCCCGAAATCGAGAGGTTTGCAATTCGTGGAGAGGGGATATTTTTGCGCAGAGAGAGTGGGTTGTGGGCCAGAAAGAGGCCCAGCGAGCGGTGTTGAACAAATAGATGATTTTGGGTGAACTTCTGCCTTCCGTGGGCTTTTCACAAGGTTTTGAAATTGAACTTGGGTTTAGTTTTATGGGAATGAGGCCGAGTTTATATGATTCTAATGGATTTGATTGCGCATAGGGGCAGACATGGGTCGGGTGGGTTGGGCTGGGTTGGGGCTAGACTCATTCGGATCGAGTCTTGGAGCACTGAGCCCAAGCCCAACCTAACACGATATCGAGCTGAAAACTATGAATCTAACCCTGTCCATTAATGAAAAATTAAAACATAAACCTGTCTATTAGACTAAAAGATTAAATATTAAAAAACATAAAAATCATAAAAACACATAACCTATTCATAGTATATAATAGGAACAAATAACTAAACTAAAAATCACAAAACGTATAAGAATGGCAGGTCATAAAATTACCAAAAAAATAATAATAAATAAATAAAATTAGATTTTTACTAATTCTGTTTCTTTTCCTTGTCATGTTCTACAATTAATAACCTACACATAATTGACCGAAGAAATTTAACATCGATTCACCTTCGAGATTAAAGTGCTTCGGAAAGAAAGAATAAGAGAAATTAAGAAGAGAGAGTGCGACGAAGAAGAGACGAGAGCAAAAGTCGAAGAGACAAAGCATAGAGTGAGAGTGAGAGATACAAAATTTATATGGCTGATTGAAAAGAAAGGAAGAGCGGCCGAGTGTTTGGGCTATATTATAGCTACATTGAATAGTTGTTTATCCGGAAAGCTATCATTTATTTCAATTTCGTCCTTTGAGTAAGCTTCCATTGGTAAACATGACAAATGATCGGCTATCATATTCTCAACACCTTTTGTATCAATTTTAAGGTCAAACTCTTGTAATAACAGAATTCAACATATTAACGCTAGTTTTGCTTCTTGTTTGGTCAACAAGTATTTTAACGTAGAGTGATCAGCATACATTATAACTATTGAACCAATGAGATAAGAGCGAAATTTTTTAAGGGGAAAGATAACTGCTAACATCTCTTTTTCAGTTGTCGTGTAATTTCGCTGAGTATCATTTAGGGTTTTACTTGCATAATAAATAACATGTGCTTTCTTGTCTTTTCTTTATCCTAACACAGCACCAATAGTATAGTCATTTGCATTACACATAAGTTCAAACGGAAGTGACTAGTCAGGAGACTAAAGGATAGGTGCTGTAGTTAAATAGGTTTTGAGTTTTTCAAATGCCTCTTGACATTGTGGTGTTCATTCAAAAGATGCCTCTTGTGTTAATAAACGACACAAGGATTTTGAAATTTCATTAAATGAGTGAATGAAACACCAATAAAATCCAGCATGGCCTAAGAATGAGCGAATATCCTTAGCAGATTGTGGAGTGGGAAGTTTTTGAATTATTTCTACCTTAACTTGATCAACTTGGATGCCCTATTTGGAAACAATGTAACCTAAAACTATGCCTTTAGTCACCATGAAATGGCATTTTTTCCAATTAAGCGCTAGATTTTTCTCCTCACACCGAGTCAATACCAGATCAAGATTCTCTAAGCACTGCTCAAAAGAATCATCGTAAACAGAGAAATCGTCCATAAGGACTTTAATGATTTCTTCTACCATTTCACTAAAAATGTTGATCATGTAGCGCTGAAAGGTAGCAGGAGCATTACAAAGACCGAAGGGCATTCTTTTATATGCAAATATGCCAAAAAGACAAGGAAAAGTAGTTTTAGCTTGATCGTCTAAAGCAACATCGATTTGATTATAGCCTGAATAACTATCTAAGAAACAGTAATATGCACGCCGAACTATTCTTTCTAAAACTTGGTCTAAAAATAGAAGAGGGAAATGATATTTGCTTATTAAAGCATTGAGCTTTTCTATAATCAATACATACTCTCCAACCAATTTGAATTTGAGTTGGAACTAACTCATTATTTTCATTCTGCACTATAATAACATCTAATTTCTTAGGGACCACCTGTGTAGGGCTTAACCATTTAGAATCAGAGATTGGGTATATAGTTCTTAAATCAAGTAATTTTAATACTTTAGCTCTTACTACTTCTTTCATGTTCAGCTTGAGCCTCTTTTGCATTTGTCTAACTAGTTTGATATCCTCTTCTAAATAAATTCGGTGTGTGCAAAGAAATAGACTAATATTAGTTAAGTCTGCTATTGACCAACCTAAAGCTTTCTTGTGACTCTGTAGAAGCTTAACTAGTTTACACTCTTGATCAGATGTCAATTCAGAGGATATGACTATTGGGTAGATTTTATTTTCACCTAAAAATGCATAATTTAAATTACTGGGAAGAGGTTTCCTCTCAGGTTGTGGAGCTTTCAACTTAGAGGATTCAGTTTTATTCAACATTGGTCCCAATAGTTTAACAGTTAGTGCCCATTTCCCCGCAGACATTAAAGGACACATCTCTAGCCAATTATAAATTGCTTTCACCTTTACTATCTGGGTTAGAAAAGTTAGATTCTCCTCACTAAATGAAAGAGCCTTCTCTAATGGATTCTCTAAGAATTCACGATCTACATAATCCTGTGCTAAGGTTTCTATGAAATCTTTCTCTTGCATATCAGGTTATGCATTTGGCTATTTACTCATAAGGAAAATATTCATCTCGAATTCAATATTTCCAAAGGAAATTTTCATTGATCCATTCCTACAATTGATAAGTGTATTTGAAGTAGTAAGGAATGGTCTACCTAATACAACAGATGTCAAATTTGGAGCATAAACATTAGTTAAGGGTTGTGTATCCAATATGATGAAATCTACTGGGAAGTAGAAATCCTCTACCTGAACCAAAATATTTTCAAAATATTCCTCATGGGACTCTAATAGACCAATTAGTGAGTTGAAGTTTCACACAAGTGGACTTTATTTCTCCCAAACCTAATTGTTCATAAATTGAGTATAGGAGGAAAATTATACTTGCCCTTCAATCAAGCAATGCTCGGCTAATATAACAGTCCCCTATGTGGCATGAAATAGTAGGACACCCAAGGTCCTTATATTTACGGGGTATATGACCACGAAGTATAGCATTAGCTTGTTCAGTTAGAAAGGCTTTCTCTTTTACATTTAGCCTTCTTTTCACCGTGCATAATTCCTTTAAGAATTTAGCATATGAAGGAATTTGCTTAATTACATCAATTAGAGGTATGTTGATTTTGACTTGCTTAAACACCTCTAATATTTCTGCAACTTAAGCATTTCTATTTGATTTTAAGAATTTTTGAGGGAATGGTGGTTTGAGAACATAATCCCTCGAAGTAACCTTTACTTCTTTTTCACTTTCTTTTTTCTTCCCTTTTTCTACATCTTTCTCCTGTGCTTTCTCATTCTTATTTAATTTCACTTGATCTTCGTCTGTATTTGATCTTCCACTGTTCGCTTAGGTTTCAACTTTTTCCCGGACTCAGCCACCCTAGGATGAATGGTTTTGTCTATTACTTTACCATTCCAAAGCATCGTGATAGCTTGAATTTGTTCAAGATTATTTTGAGCATTAGAAGATCTTTTAGCTTGATTTACATGAGCAGATTGATTTGGAATTGGTTGAGCAGGCAACTAATCTTTCTGCTGATTACTCAGTGTTTAGGTTATAAGAGTCAGCTGTTCTTTTATGTCATCCATTACTCATTTATTTTGGGCCTACAATGTAGATTGTGTAGCCATGAATTGCTGAAGAGTCTCTTCAGTGGACCACTTATTAGGAGGGAATTGTGTATTTAGATATGGTCCCATGTTCTGAGACAGTCCTGGGTTATGGGTAGGAATTTGTGGAATAGGTGGAGGTGGAGCAGAACGAAACTGCTGAGGCATTATTACTCCATCATTTCTCCATCCAAAATTAGGATGATTCCTCTAACCTGGAATAAAGGTTCAGAAAATGGATTTCCCCCTTAATTTTGTCCTCGATTTGGTGGATGGAATTGATTTATGGCATTAAGGGGCATTTCACTAGTTTGTTGGCTTTGAACCACTTCTCGACAATCTGGGATGGTTGGATAGTCGTCAGTCTTATGTGCTTGGCTATCACACACAAGGCAGTAGACACTTGCTACAGGTTTCTTGACAGTTGGTGTTTCCTTTTTGATTTTCAAGGTCTTAATTTCCTATGATAATGTTGCTTGTTTTGCCTTTAGATCATCAGATTCACTCAACTGGTGTATCCCCTTGGTAGGTGTTACAATAGCAACTTGGGAGTTCCGGGATCTTGTAGTATCCCATGTTTGTGCATTCTCATCTAGAAATTCAAAATATTTGTATGCTTCCTCAAGAGTTTTATCATCAAACTGACCATTGCACATTGTTCCCACGAAATTGTTTAAGTTGTGGTGTTAAAGATCCATAGAAGATACTAGCTAGATGCAAGACTTCGAATCCATGGTGTAGACAAGAATATAAAAGTATTTTGAATCTTTCCCAACACTGATAAAAGGTTTCACCAGTCTGAGGAGCAAAGGTCAAAATTTGGTGTTAAATGGCATCAGTTCTATTTGGAGGGAAGAATTTCTTCCGAAATTTAGATTCCATTTCTTCCCATAAGTGAATAAAATTAGGTTGCAAAAGCTCAAACAATCTAGCAGCTTTATCCTTAAGAGAGAAAAGAAAAAGTTTTAGGAAAACTAAATCTATGGGGCAGTTTTGATCTTTGAAAGTCACACAGATATTCCTAAACCTAGTTAAGTGTTCGTATGGATTCTCAGATTCCATACCATGAAAAGTTGGCAGAAGCTGGATCATCCCTAAGTTTAAAATTAAAAGGTCTTTGATTTTCAGGCCACACTATACAAGATTCAAGTGCATGCTTATCTTGTTGGAGTATGTCCCTCATTGAATATCTAGGAATAATGGGTTGATTATTTTTGCCATTTCTACCGCAAGAGTAAAAGTAGATGATAGGCAAATTTCTACGAAGAGATTTTTGGTATTAAAAGGAATATTGATATTTTCAGGATGTATTAATCTACCGTCTTCCCCATAATTCCAAGCATTCATAAACTAAATAAATAATAAAAAAATTAAATTCTAGGAGATAAAAAGACATTAAAAAACTATTTTCAAAAGTTCTTTATGAAAATAATTTAATTCTCTATAGCAAATTTTTAAATTAAATTCTAAATTAATAAATTTCTATGGATTTCTGTTATTTGCTCAAAAAGTTTGAAAAACTCAAGTTGTACTTCTTCTTTTTGAATTTGAATTTCCAAAGATTCGATCTCTTTTTGTAGATTATAAATTCTTTTCTTGAGATCACTTTGCAAAACAAATATAAACAAAAACTTAATTTTTTACTTTTTACTTTTTGTTTCTTAAAACAAAGGGCAGTAGATAAACTTTAATCTAAAACAACTTAAAACTAAGATTAGATTCCCCGATAACAGCGCCAAAAACTTGACTCCCCCTAGAAATTACGTCTAAAAATACCCTTAAGTGCAAAGGTGTGTAGTATAGTTTTAACTCGATGAGAACGAAGTCGAATTCACAAGGAACCTATTGTTTTAATTTCTAAGTTTCAAAAGTTGAAAGTAATTTACTACCTCGTTCAAAAGTAACGATTTCAAGTGTTTGGAGGTTCTGGATTGATTTTAACTTATAAAAAATTGTAAACGTCTCAATCAAACTTAATCTAACCAAAATATAAAAATTCAAAATTTAAAGCAATAAATAACTAAAATCAACAAATATAATGCAACTAATGGATAAAGATCTTGATTCAACTTTCAATTCCGGGTGGATTGATTATTTTACAAAGAGATGTGTTTTTAGGTCACAATTTAAGTTTCACATAAAGTAAAAATAAATCAAAAAGATATTTTCGTGAAAGCTTACAAAATTTTCCTAACTCAATTTTATATTCACGTTTAGGATTATAAAACCAGATGATGTTCTTTTAATAATATTAGGGTTTAGATTTAATATATTCATCTCAAAAATATATAAAAAGCTTGAGATTCAAAAATCCTTATCAGTGATTACAGAGAATGTTCTACATATACGTTTTTACATAACACACACAGGTCTATGCACATCACAATGTTCATAATAATCCACCATTCCTTGATTTGTTGAATCAAGAACGAGGGATTTAGCTTAACATGGATTTAATAACAACAGAGGAAATAAAAATAAAAACAAGACAAGAAATAGCATTCATTGAATTAAATTGAAACTTTAAATATTGTACGTTGAAACAAAGTGACGTCGATAATGCACCAATGAAAACTCCAAGAACTCGCAAGAACATTCTTTAAAAAAAATCAAATGAAGCTAAAGAAACCCTAGAAAAATTCAATAAAAACTCTGTATGATGGCTAGAATGAACTCCCAAAAAATCTCTCCAAAGGTTCTATTTATAGAGCCTTTAAAAAAAACTAAAAAATACGAAGCGACACCTAAAATTCCCTAGCGGTCCGGACCACCTGTGGCTACGGTCCCCACCGTTTGGGAAACGATCCAGACCACAGTGTGCTACTCTGAGTTCCTGCTTTGTTTTTCTCTCCATGTTCTTGCTCTAGTCCGAATTGGAGCTCTTTAAGTGGGTACCGAAAGCTCGTTTTTGTTTTTTTCCTCATCTTCATCCCTGCTAATCACAATTTTTGCTTTTCTTTCCTCAATCAAAGAGAACAAACTAAGTGATATAATTTAATAGAACATGGAAATTTATTAGATATTGCACGCTTTTAATTTAACTTATGATGTTTATAATTACACTTTTCAAGTGTAATCAATTGTTCTTGATCTCATCAAGCTTTGGAGCATTCTCAATGGCTAATGGTTCTTCTTTATCTTTCTTTGTTGAGTTTACTTCTCCTTCTTGAATAGTAATGGTTTTTATACTTTGTTCAAATCCTAAGTCATCGTCATTTTTAATATTTTCGGAGGAAAATTTGTTAGATTCATCAAATGCAACATGAATAGATTCCTTTACAACTAAAGTTCTTTTATTGTATACTCTATAAGCTTTGCTAGAAGTAGAATATATTCACGAAATACTGCTTCATCTAACTTAGCATCAAAATTTCCCAAGTTATCTTTATTATTAAATAAAACAAAACATTTACAACCAAATGTAGAAAAGTAGCAAATATTGGGTTTTCTATCGTTCCATAGCTCATATGGAATTTTCTTTAAAATGAGTCTAATCATTACTAGATTTACAATACAACAAGCGGTATTAACTGCATCGACTCAAAAGTACTTTGGTAGATTATTTTCACAGAGCGTAGTTCTAGCCATTTCTTCAAGAATCCTATTCTTCTTCTCAACTACACTATTTTATTGAGGAGTTCTAGAAGCCGAGAATTTATGTTCTATATCATGTTCATCATAATATTTTTTAAAAAGAAGAATTTTCAAGTTCTTTACCATGGTCACTTCTAATTGAAGAAATACGAAATCCCTTTTCATTTTGAAGTTTCCAACAAAGTTTTGTAAAAGCATGGAAAGCTTGATCCTTATAGGCTAGAAATGCTACCCATGCAGATCAAGAGTAATCATCAACTACCACAAGTGCATATGATCTTTCACCATGACTTAAAGTCTTAGTAGGGCTAAATAGATCTATGAGTAGTTGTTGTAATGGTCTAAAAGTTAAAATTACATTTTTAGATTTGATAGATGTTCTAACTTGTTTTTCAAATTGACATGCATCACATAATTTATCTTTTCAAATTTAATATTAGGTAAACCAACAATTAAGTCATACTTGGAAAGTTTTGAAATTAAATCCATGCTAGCATGCCCAAGTCTTCTATGCCATAACCAACAATTATCACTCAATGCCGAAAAACATTTGACATCATTCAAAGATAAATCATTTAAATAAATGACAAACATTTTCATGTCTATGTCATACTGATAATGTCTTATCATCTTTAATGTTCTCGATGATGTAATGAGAATGGCCAAATATGACACGATTATTTTTATCACATAATTGATTAAAACTAAGCAAATTATGTTTTAAACCTTCAGCCAATAATACATTTTGAATGGTAGGGATGAAGCTTTACCAATTAATACATTTTAAATGGTAGGGAATGGAGCTTTACCAATGTTACCAATACCAATAATTTGTCCTTTGCTATTGTCTCCAAAAGTGACAAATCCTTCATTTTTAGAAGGTAAACAAGTAAAATAGTTGCATCCTCCGCGTATGCCTTAAGCAAGTATTATCAAGGAATCATCTTTCACTCTTTGATTTAGATTTCAAGCAAACCTACAAGAGAAAATCAACTATTGACTTTTGGTACCCAAATCTTCTTGGGTCCTTGAGGGTTAGATTTGTCATCACTTAAGTTCATTTTATTCTTTGGAACCCATATCATTTTGGGTCCACTATAAGTCTTTCTCCTATAAGGGAACGAATGATTGATATGTCCTATATTAATGCAATAATGACAAGTAGAATGATGACTACAAGAAGATGTTGCTTTCCAAAATAAATCCTTACAAAATTTTTACTTTTTAGAAAGGTTAGAACCAATTCTACTTTTATTAAATGCACGTCTTTATTTACTAAGAATCATATCTAAGTTTTCAATTCCTTTAACAAATTTTGTAAGAGATTTTATTCAATCGTCTACTTGATTTTTTAAGTTTCATTTTCATTTTGAAAATCATTTTGAGTTGAGATTTTTTTTTCAAGATCCTTTTTAAAAAATTCATCGTCTTTCTTTAAGACATCATCATCTTGAGAAAGAGAAGAGACCATCTTTTTTAGAGAAACATTTTTTAAGGTAATTTTGTTAAGCTCATGATGTAAATCTTCAAAAGTATTTAAAAGTTTATCATAAGTAAATTGATTAGAATATTCACATACCTTATTCTTCTCTTCTTGAGTCATAAAACAAATATTTGCAATTTATTCTCCATGTGACTCATCATCGAAGGAACTATCATCGCTATCTCCCCAAGTTGCCACCATTGCAATCTTTTTGTCCTTTTTATTATTTTTTTTAAGTTAAGGACATTCAGGTTTGATATGACCCGGCCTTTTGCATTCATAGCAGATAGTAGCATTTTTTTTACTTGAAACTCCTTTGATTGTCTCCTTCTTATGAAATTTTCTTCCGCCTTGTCTCTTTTTGTTAATGTATCCCTTGAATTTTTTAGTGATCATAGCAATGTCTTCATCATCTCCATCACTTGATCCATCAACATTTTTATCATTTAATGTTAACTTGGATTAAGTGCACAATATGATTAAGTGCACAATATGAAATTCTATTGAACTCATTAGGATTAAGTGCACAATATGAGAACTTCATAGCTTTAGCAATTAATTGGACTTTAGCTTCATTGACTTCGATCCATTCATTCTTATCCTTAGGAACAATTTTATTATCTATGGTTTTGGAAGGCACATAGGGCCCATTAGATATAGCCTTCTATGATTGAACATAGATTCCCAATAGCCTTCCAATAATTATAATTTGTTCCAATGAGCAAAAGAGGTTGGTGGGTTGATTAGCCTTCAAAAGTAGAGGGGCCAAAAGAGTTTGCCATGATCTTAACTCTTAGATGGTTAATTCAAAAATAAGAGCCCCTACTCTGATACCAATTGTTATCCCAAAAAACAACACTAGAGGGGGTGAATAGGGTTGCTTAAAAATTTTTACAAATAAAACTTTCAACCTTTAAAGTAAATATGTCAAGATAAAAAGGATAACAAAAAATGGAATGCACTTAAAAAAATATTCAATAGTTGTGAATGAAAAGTGAGTACTAGTGTTTGCAATAAATATAAAAAGAATGGAAAAGAAACAAACACAATTAATTTATAGTGGCTCGGTTTCAATGTTACCTACGTCCACTCCTCAAGACCTTCCTTAAGATTTTTCCATTATTCTTTGAAGAATTTGTTGTATACTAACGTCCCAAGGTGATAGAAACCTTTCCCAATTGATTTTATCTCCAAAGTACTCACACTAAGTGGTTTTATCTCCAAATCACTCCACAAGTCTCTCTCAAAGAATATCTCTTGTTTTGGTTCCGAACGCTTGAACCAAACCAACAAGAGCTCACCTAACTCTCACAAATTAAGAGAGTTATAAATTCTCCCTTTTACAATAAAAATGATGAGTTAACACTCAATCAAATAAAAAAGAGAGTCTCATACGTAGAGTATAAAAGATGAAGTACAAGTGTAGGAAGAAATCACTCTATATTTGCAAAGTAATGGACTTTCGTGTATCTCCGTGTAAGCACTTATTTCCTATATTTTTCTCCTTCTTCTTGAATCTAAGCTTTAGACTATATTTATAGGCAAAAATTCTCAAATGGCCGTTACTAAGTGAAAAGACACTTTTACCCTTGAAAGAAATTGAATTTCCTTGCTTCCAATGCTGCCTTTCAGATTCAGATTTTTTGAGATAATTTTGTCATCATTTTCACCCTCATAACGTATTGCCTCAGAGTAATCACTTTGTAGATATGTAAGTAAGCTATATTTTGGCCAAATGTGAGCTTCATCCAATGGTTAGATCTGCAGATATATCCTTCAAACCTAGACTAGCTCGAGGTAGTTATTTTTTACATTCAGAATCCGTGTTTCCAATTATGGCTATTATTTTAATATGATACTTTTAGAATTTAAAGAAACTTAAACTGTAAAAGTTGTAGCATTATAAGTCTTCTTTTCGTACCAAAAATCAGAATTTGTAAATTTTAGATTATGAGTTTTGGCTTAAAAACCAACACTAGCTCCATAATTAAGAATTACATTTTCTTCTGTAATGACTAATATTCCAACTCATTTTTAGATATCTTAACTTTAGATCCACAAGTATTTCCCTTTAATAAAGTTGTAGATATGAAAGTCTAGTTTACTATATTAAAAGTTCATAAAAATTGAACCATTAGAGCTTTCGATATCAATCATATACTAGCATATGTCTGATTTGTACGTTCATTGGAGTTCAACTTCAACTTCAAGTCTTCATCTTTCTTTAATTTTCATTACTCCAAACTTTGAAATTCCTTTAGTTCGTCATCCAAATTATGTAAAAATACTTGAAAATTAATATCAATCTCTTCCAAGTATTTTATCTTGAATTTATCAAATTAAAATGATTTGTAACCATTCATACAATGTCTATTTGAAAATTAATTATGAAAATTTAATTCAATGTTTGCTATCTACAAAATTAATTATAAAACTAAGTTTATAAACCTTGACTCAAGACTTTAGTAATCAAATAATGAAGTTTCAAAGTTAAGTTTTGAAATCATGTTGTTTGACAATAATTTCAATTTATTAACTTTATGCTAGAGCTTTTTTAGCTCGTATGCCATTCTTGTCATTCGTTTGTGAAATTCATAATTTTTTTCCTGAAATATGGCTTTTCCATATTTTATTTAGGGAATGAAGGAGCTTGTTCTTCAAAAAAGATTGAAGAAGTATGGTATTGCTTCTTCTACTAAAGCATGTGATTTTTTTAGCACTGCTTGAGCATAGCTTCTTTGAGATAAATGTTTCTAGAATGTTTTCTCAGAATAAGTGTTTTCAGCTTGTTTAGATACTACTTCTTTGACCTTAGAGATAGTTGCCCTGAACATCTCACCCTTATTTGGTTGTTCTGAATATTTCTACAATATTAAACACTTTTGTTAGTCTTAATATCGGTCTGGATGCCTGCCAAGATAATATGCAAGAACATTTTTAATAGATCCAATATGTTCAAGTTCAATTGAATATTGAGAAATGTAATATGACCATTTAATTTTTCTAGGGTTATTTTCAACTCTTTTTTTCTTAAGAAAGTTTTCAACCACTTGATTATTTGTTGTTATCAAAAACTTAATAGGAGCTATATAAATTTGAAATCTCTTTATACAATTTTTAATGGCTAAGAGTTCTTATTAAAAAAATAATGTAATTAAGTTCATTTGGTTTGAACTTTCTAGAATTATATCCATTTATTAATTCTTCAGAACCTTTTTGTTCTTTAAAAATTTTAAGAATATCTTTACTTTCAGACTTCTTTTTATTTTCACTACTTTCAATACAAATCCTAGAACATTTCTGAGGCATCTATCTATTGGATTAAAAGATCATATTTTGTAGGAAAGTAAACCTTTAAATTGGGTTTAAACAAGGTTTTGATTTTTTTAATCTCCTTGAATCTTCCTTATTCTATTTAATTTTTTTTATTGAAATTCTTTTGATTCTTTTGAGGCTTTTTTTTTTCAAAGAATGGTTTTTCCTATTTTGAAAGACCTTTTAAAAATTGTATTCCTTAGTTTAATAAACCAAGAAGGCTTTGTAAGTCTTTTAGAGTTTCCAGTTTTTTGGGGAATTCTTTGATTATATGAGGTTGTAACATAATTCCTATTAAACTAAGAACAATACCCAAATAATCAATTTCTTCTTTTTCTACCTCAATCTTTCTTGGACTGAGAATTATTCCATTATCCAAATTTTTTTTACAAATAATTTCTAAATGACGTTTATGTTTTTCTCTATATTTATAGAAAATCAATACATCATCTATATAGATAAGACAGATATCTTTAATGTCTTTAAATATATCATTGATTCATCCTTGAAATATTTGTGGCGCATAGCATATTCCAAATAGTAGGACTGCCCATTGATAATGGCCATATGGTATAGAGAAAACAGTCAATGGTTTTGACTATTTTGTAACTTGATTTGCCAAAAACTTGATTTGCAGTCAAAATTACTAAATATTTTAGCACATTTGGTTTGAGTTACTAAAACATCTGTTCTAGATATAAAATAGCCATCAAAGATCAAATTTTCATTCAATTTTTTGTAATTGATAACTATCCTAGGTTTTTCTATTTTTCTTTCACTATGATTCATCACAAGAAAAGTAGGGCTGGAATATTAGCTTCTAGTTGGTTCTATCAATCTTTTATCTAAAATTTCTTTTATTTGAACTTGGAATTTTTCTATATCCTATTTGGTGTAGACCATAAGTTTTACCCTAATTATTTTCTATTCATCTTTCAGTTTTAGATGATAGTATCTGGGAGATTTTTTCCATAACATTAAAGGATCTTCAGGGAAATTTAGGCTTAACTTGTTATAAACCCAATGAGATTCATCAATTAATTTTAATGAATCAATTAAAATTGGACTGCTATCACCATGCTTAACTAGCAAAAATTCTTTATTGTAGATTGAGTTATAAATTTTAAACTAAGGAATCTAATAAGATTTATATCTATTAGTTAAGGTTACATGATCTAAAATACACTCACACGATAATATCAATCAATATTAGTTTGATTTCAGTGTTAAACGGTTTGGGTTCATGTAACTCAACCATACCGAAGTCAACATCTTTTTTCTTGACTTTAGTATCACTGGTTAATTGATGAATAACTTTCCAAGAAATTTTTAAATCATTTTCATTATTGTCCATCTTGATATTCTGAGTTTGGATTCTCAGAGTTAAAGTGTCTTAGATTTTTTTTATCATTTATAGGCACAAAATAATTTGGTTTAATTCGAAAGAGGATTTCTCCAAAGCCAATTCGATTCTATTCCCTTAATCAGTGATTGAACAAGGACATAAAATCTTTTATCTTGGATTATACATTGAATTGGTGAGTCCACACCAAGTCTAAACAATAGTCTAATCTCTATTGTGGATAATACCAATGTGAATGAATCTTACCTTGGGATACTTTTGTTTAAGTCTCTTAATTTTTTCTTCATCAAAAATTTTTATTTCAACATGCCCATTAGAGAAGGATTTTGCCTCTGTTATTCCTTCGTATCTTTTGAAGTATTGGACTTACCAGGGTTTAAATTTAGATCTTTTGTATAAGTCTTCTATTTTAGGACTTTTATATTTGATCAGATTATCATTTTTGATAGTCATGTATTCTTTAACTATTTCTCCCAAACAAATTTGGATTAATTTGTTTTTTGGGACAAATTAAATTTCTAAATTTTCATTAGTAGGATTAGTTCCTGCATCATGAAAATGAATTCTTCACTTTCTCCTGAAGAATCCGAAGAAACAGATTCTAATCATGTAAAATGTCTTCTTTTGAATCTATTTCTTCTCCTAGACAAATTTCGAGACTATTTTCTTCTAGAAATTAACTACCTTATTGTTCCTTTTTGGACAATTAGATGCTATATGACATTTTTCATTATATAAATAGCAAGTATAATTTTTTAGTGATTTCTTTCTGAAGTTTTTCTTCTTAAATTTTCTAACATATTTCCTTTTCAGATATACTCTTTTATTTCCAAATTTCCACTTTTTGATATTAAAGAGTTTTTTCTTGCGTCTATGATATGGTTTATTCATGGAACATCCAACTTCCAAATTTTCTTTTAAGATTTTGTCGCAAAAAGCTTTTCTTTCGTTTTTTATTTTTTATTTTACAACTGGGATTTCACCCGTTTTTGGGATTTTTTTTTTTTTTTTTGTTTTAAAGATAATGCTTGGTCATTATTTTGCAACCAAAGCTTATCCTTAATCCCAATCTATCAAAACTACCAATTTTTGGTTGGTGCTTTGGATATTGTTTTTCACGTATTTCATCCCATGAATTTGGGAGTTTATGGAAAAGTTATTCTTTTCAATGAAGTATACTTTTTGGTTTTAACATCCAAAAGTATTTTTCATACAACTTCTGAAATTTGTGTATTTACAGATATCGCACAGTTTTATTTTTGATAAAATATATTTCACCTCTTTTGGTGTTCATATGTAGATATTTTTCCACAAAAATCTCTTTTTGATAAATGTTGAGAAATTTGAGAGAATTTTTGCGAAATCATTACCTTGATGTTCTCTTAGCAAAATGGAAGTTTTTTTTTTTTTTTTTTTTTTTTTTTTTGTTTTTCGTTTGCCTTCTTTTGATTCTTCCTAAACTTTTAGCAAGCTTAAAACATTTCCTTGTAATGTTCCTGCTGTGTAGTCTAGGAATCTTTTTCTATCCCATACGTTTTGTAATAGGCTATGACAATGGGCATGGCTTGCGCCCATTCTTCAATAACGTTGTCATAATATCTGGGATGTATATCATTTAGGGTAAGATATATCTCATTTGTTGCAACATTAAACGTATTTAAATCTTCTCTTTTAGAAGGACTAGGTTGATGTTATTCTTTAACATAAACCTCATCGGAGCTAGATTCATCTTCATCTTTGACATGAATATCTTCAAAAGAATTTCTTTCCCAGTAACTGGTTTAGTTTCTGGATCTTTTTCTAAATGATCTGTTGCTCTTACTTTCTCTTTCCTAGATTTTTTGTCTAGGTTTAGAGTTTTGTCTAGCTTTTTTGCTAGTTTTTCATCTAATTTTGGGTGAACTGTTGTTTCAGTTTCAAAATCTTCATCATCATTAACGACGCTGGTTGCATTGTATTCTTGATCTAAATTTTCAGAATCAAAGTCTAAAGTTAGAACATATTTATATTTTTTGAAAAGATTCTCATGTTAGATGTAGAGAGTTTACTTCTGGTTGAGCAATTTATCTTTCTTTTACATCATTTTCATTTTTCTATCTAGATCTCCAATATTCATTTTTTTTAGTAGCTTGAAAATCTTTATAAGCTTTGTCTTTAGTAATGTTTTTCACTACTAAAATTTCATCAAACCCTCTTTTTTCCTCCTTTGTATAAGGTAGGGAATTTGTCATCTTCATTTGGTTGAAGGATTAACGATTCTTCTTCATAGTCTTTGTTAACAGCTTTAGGGGTTTATATGTAAATAGCTTAAATTATAGGGTCAAGTTCACAATTCTTACTAAAGATTTAGGGTCAAAACAGAATTTTTTTTCCTTTTTAAACTTCCATAAATTACCATGGAGGTATGTGTAAATTGTTCAAATGTTGAAGGGAGGTATCCATAGTTTACCCCCTTTTTTTTTTCATCCTTTGTAACTTCTAAGCTTATTCAGATTCATAAATATATATATAATACTTAGAAATAATAGAACCCATATACCATTCAAAATTAATTTTCTTTTATTTGCACATCGATCTTTCTATTATAAGCAATTTTCAATTACTACTAACATATCTACAAGTTATTAGAACAACATAATAATCAAATTTCCGTAAGAAAAAAAACATATAAAATAAAAAAGTAGTAGAAAAAAACCCGAGAGTTGATAAGGAAATGAAACATGTCTCCATTGGAAGAGGACGTGTTAAAGAGAGATAAAGAATAAATTAAATAGTAAAACACAATAATGAGTTGGTGATGAAAAAAAATCAAGAATTATAGGTGAAGAGATTTTTTTTTTTTTTTTTTGTAATTCCATATATTTATGCTTGACTCAACTAATTTTCAAATACTAATATTATATACATCTTAGCCCAACCATTCATGATCCAGTTTAATATTCAATCCATTTATGATCCAGTTTAATATACATCTTAACCCAACCATTCATAATCCATTTTGACTCAAAAAATTTCTAGCCCAATTTAATAACCAACCTAAGGAAAAACATTTCTAGCTCCACCCTTGATGATCGACAAATCTACGTTGTTAATTTTTTTGAATTCATGTGACTAACACAAATTTTAATGAAATTATTTTTAATTTTAAGAAAATATAATTAAAATTAATTAATATTAAAGTAAACATGTATCAATGATTGAAATTTATCAATCATAACTAATCTTCCTAAAATTATTTTAAATTTTAGATAAATATGAATGACAATTTATTAATTTTCAACCATAGTTAAGTTCATTAAATCTCTCATAGCGATCTTCCTAACAGCACGATTTTATTCTTCAAACATCTCTTTGAGATGTTATATCATATTATAGGCATAAAGTGTGAAGCTAGATTTAAACAAGGGCAAAGGCATACTTTTACATTTTAGGGTTCTTTCTTTTTATGTGCTAGGGTTCCTCGTAACTATAAAAGATAAACCTAGGGTTGTTTCTATTATAAGTTTTTTTTTATACTTCATCATAGTGAAACGCCCTTGCACCCTGTGAATATATGATTAAGCAATAAGCTTAAGTCAGAGCCACGTAAATCTCTGTGTTTCATTCTCTTTTTGCTTGTGATTAGTTTTTGCTCTTAGTTTGTCTTCGATTATGTGCGTTTATTTGTTGGTTTAAGAATACGGATCCCTAACAACTAGCATTAGAGCTCTGAGTTAGAAAGTTAAGGGTTTACACAATGGTTGAAGACAAATATAAGAATGAGAAGTTCAAAGGTACAAATTGCACTTTTTGAAAGATGCATATGGAAAATATACTATATTAGAAGGATCGATACTTTTGATCAGTGGAAAAAAAGTCGAAAAGTAAAACAAGAAGATTGGAATATCTTGGATCGTAAAACTTTGAGGACTGTGTGATTGAGTCTCGTGTCATCGATTACATCAAATATTGCCAAAGAAAAGACAACATCAGAATTATTCAATGCCCTAGAAAAGATGTACGAGAAACCTTCTGTGGTGAATAAGGTATATCTTATTGAAATGTTGTTTAACCTAAAGATGCTTGAGAACTCTATTACTACTGAACGTCTGAATGAATTTAATACAGTCGTGAATCAATTAGAATCCGTGGGTATTAATTTTGATGATGAAAGTAGAGCTTTTTTTCTATTATTGAGTTAGCCAGAAGTTAGAAAGAACTTATCATGGCAGTTAATAATTCCTTTGGATCTTCAAAAATAAAATTACAGGAAGTTATTGGGTTGATTTTAGGAAAAAATGTTTAGAGGAGAGTATTAGGTGAGGATGTTGCTTCAGGTTTAGCACTAAGTAGGGAGAAAGAAAGTAGGTCTATGAATAGGGGAGGCAACAAAAGGTAAGGGAAGAAGGAATTCTAAGAACAGGGATAAAAGTAAATCTCATGGTAGAAATATGAAATTTGAAGGTTATTGGAACTGTTGTTAGATTGAGCACTTGAAGTGAGACTCTAGAGCACCATCGAGAAAGCAGTAAAAGGGGAATAATTAGGGGATAAGAATGCCATCAATGTTACAGATGACTCAAATAATTAAGTTTTGATTTGATTCGCTAGATTCTCATAATGAGTCTTGGATTGTAGACTTTGAAGCCTCATTCTATGGTACTCCACGCATCGATGTGCTACAAAATTATGTGCAAGAAAATTTTAAAAAGGTCTATTTGAGTGATGATGAGAGTTGCAACATAGTTGGGAAAAAGGAATGTGCAGATTACTCAAATAAATGGGACAATACTAAAATTGAAGGATGTTAGACATGTACCTAGTCTAATAAGGAATCTTATTTCGATGGGTCAGTTGTTAGAGGGCGGAGTGGTCACATCGATTACATCATAATCTTAGAAGATGAGCAAAGGGGCGTTAATTGTGGCCTACAGGAAAAAATAAAGAGTCCCATATGTATCTTAAAGTATTTACAATAGCATCACAATGACAGCATCAACGATTTATTATACTACATGGGATCGTAGGCTAGGTTACATGAGCGAAAAATGGATGATACTGATATTGTAGATGGGTAAATTGTTAGGTTGTAAACCACTGAATTTATACTTCTGCGAGGATTATGTCTTCAGGAAATAAAAGAAAGTAAGCTTTATAAAAGTGGTAAGGGCTCTAAAATTAGAGAAGCTAAAGTTGGTTTATACAGATATGTGGGGCTGTATCAGGTATCTTCTCTTTCTGGCTAACGTTATTTTGTTACTTTTATTGATGATGCCACTAGAAAATTATCGGTTTATTTTTTCAAGAAAAAATCTAATGTGTTTGGAGTTTTCAACAATTAGAAAGCGTTAGTTGAGAATGAAATAGGAAAGAAACTAAAGTATTTAAAATCTAATAATAGCGGTGGGTATTGTGATGGTGAGTTTGAGGCTTAGGCTGCTGTGAATGGGATACAAAGGTTGAAAATAATCCCAAAGAAGCCAAGGTATAATGGAGTTACTGCGTCCATAAATAGAACGATCCTAGAGCATACGTGGAGCAAAAAGTTATATGCTAGGTTACCTAAGCAAATCTGGGGTAACGTAGTAAAAACAATAGAATATTTGATCAGCAAGGGATCGTCAGTTCCTTTAAATAATGGATTGCCAGAGGAAACTTGGTTTAGTAAAGAGGTAAATTTATCCTATTTACGAGTCATCGGTTGCACGACTTATATGCATATTGATTTGAATAACAGGGGTAAACTTGATGTTAAGTCTCAAAAGTGCGTGTTATAGACTACGGTACTAATAGCTATGGGTATATGCTATATGATTTCAAAATTTAAAAAAACATGCAGGAGTGTGGATGTGATATTTAATGAGTCTATTCTGTAATAAAATAGACAGGATCAACCCGAGGAGGCTAATGAAAACTCAAACTTTGTAGAATGTCTTAGATCCTCAGGATATTAATACACAATCTACTCCACGGGAAGATCCACAGGCTTCTCCTCCCAGAAGGTCTACTCATACCGTTAAACCCCTAATTTGTTATTCTCATTCTTAGCATTATTTGTTGCTAACTAATAGTGATAAACCAAAATGTTTTGAGAAAGCATTACAAGTAGAGACCAGGGATGAGTGGGAGTACATGATGGATGATTAGATCGATTCTCTCATCAAATCAAACTTGGAACTTGGCTTAGTTGCCCAATAAGAAGGGAGCTTTGCATAATAAATGGTTATGTAAGCTTAATTAAGAATCTAATGGGAGCAAATGATACAAGACAAGGTTGGCAGTGAAGGTTTTAAGCGAAAATTGGGTACTGACTACATCAAAATCGTTTCTTCTGTTGTGAAGATTTCTACTATCATATGCATCCTTAATATTGTGGCTATTGAGAACTTGCACTTAGAGTAGTTAGATATAAAAATTGCATTTTTTCATCGGGATTTGGAAGAGGACATTTATATGTATTAGCCAGATACTGTCAAATAAAAGGAGGATTAGGTATATAAGCTTTTTAGGAGTCTGTATAGGTTGAAACAGGAGCCTAGATAGTGGAATGAAAGGTTTGACACTTTTATGCAGATACAGAGTTGAGTAGATGTCATGAAGACCACCGTTGCTATTTTAAGAAGTTTTGTAAATCGTATCTCATACTTCATTTTTAAATAAATGATATGTATAGGTTCAAGCATGGGCGAGATTGCTGATCTCAAGGAACAGCTGTCTAAGGAGTTTGCAATGAAGGATTTGGGTTCTATAAAGAAAATTCTTCGGATGAAATCAGTGGGGATAGGGTGAATCGGAACTTAAAGTTGTCACAAGAGAAATATGTTGAAAAAGTGCTCAAAAGGTTCAACATGGAAGGTGCTAAGCTTGTTAGCACACTGTTGGCAAGTCACTTCAAGCTTTCGAAAAAAAAAAAGAGTAGTAATTGATAAAGAGAATAACTATATGGCCAAAGTTCCATATGTCTCGACGGTAGGCAGCATGATGTATGACATGGTTAGTATGAGACTAGACATTTTTCATGCAGTGGGAGTTGTCAATAGGTTCATCGAAAATTTGGGTTAGGAGCATCGAGAGGCAATCAAGTGGATTTGTGATATCTGATAGGCACTTTTGATTTGGCTTTATGTTTTGGGGGTTCTGATATTTGTTTGTAAGGATTTGTGGATTTGGACTTTTTAGGGGAGATCGAACGTGAAAAGAGCACTACTGAGTATGTGTTTACCAATGATCTTCCATTAACAATCCTGATTTTTGTGGTGAGTTTTTGTAATATATTTAATTTTATGATAAATGAAATATTATTATTAATGTATATCTCTAAATAAAGGATAGAGATTGATTAGAATATGTAATTTAAGAATTTGTGTTTTATTTAGTTTCTTATTATGTCATCTATCGATAAACAAGATGTGTAGAGATCCAAATATAAAATTTCATTAAAAATTATCATATACAAAATACAAAATAACATTTAATGAACCCAAACATGAAACTTTTAAATGTTAGAGAAAAATTAAAAAAACATTTAAGATACCTAATTTATGAGAAAACGGTTCATTGAAAAAAAAAAAAAAAAAGTGGCACGTGTAGATTCTCCAAACAAAAAATAAAAATGTATGACATGTACAGACCACCAATAGTTCATCAAATACTCTTAATAACATCAATGATAAGTAGTTATATATGTTTAGTATATGCTTAATTTTTAAGGATAGAAAGTTTAATTACACCGGCCAGCCCAAAACTGTTCGAGCAAGCATCCACACAGGAATTAAGAATAGGGTTCGAATGGTTGTCCAGACAGCAGGCTATCTGCACGACTATTGTTCATTAGTTATAAATTAGACTCAGTTCTAATTTTCTAAATTAAATCTCAAATTGGAACTTCAAAGGTTACTATCATTCCTCTAATCCATTACGATTTTATTTTAAATTAGTTCAATTAGACTTCTACATCATCAATTTAAACTTTCCATTTGCACTTTCATCCTCAAGTTTCATATGATGGTATAATCACATACCTAAATGCTTTAACTTCAAGAAAACAAATCAAAAATAAATAGAAGCTCAAATAGATTTATAGTATTATATGCATTAAGTTCCTATCTCAATTTAGCTCAGATTAAGGTAAAATTAAGAATTCAAAAGGTTAATTAAACCACGCTAGCACCCATACTCCCATCGTCAATCTCATTCTCACTCTCAATTTCCAAAATTGGAAACAATTTCACACTAAACTTCTCTGTTAACTCATTGGAAACCAATTAAGACAAGGAAAAATAGAACAAAGGGAAAAAGAGTTTGAATTAACGATATCCCCATAACACACACACATATATAGAATAAACCACAAATAGCCAGCAGTTAAAGCTAAGATAGCAATGAGAGGGCTAAGGAGGTTTGAAGATAGTGAACCTAGAAAGAATGTGGTGCTTAGGTAGGCAGCTAAAAGGTAGCTTAGGTAGCACCGAAGCAAGCTGCAGGAAACTTACTTCAGCAGTAAACCATCTGTTATCTGGAGGATGATTCATACAGTAGACTATCTCAATAGAGGTCTGAACGATTTAGGTTAAAACCCTTAAATTATTTATCTACTTCTAAATCAAATAGTAACCCACACATGTATCATATTAAACATGTCATTGAACATAGCTACTTATACATTAACACCTCTAAAAACATTATAAAGAAAAACAAAAGTCATCCGAAGTAGGGTGTTTGGGTGAACTAAAAAGTAGGGAAATCAAGATTTTTTTTATAAACGTGACATCACGAGAGACAAAAAATTTTTTAGTGCTAAGATCATACGTGCGATAGCCATGGCGATGAGGTGGATACGTTAAAAAAAAGGATAAAGGATGCCTTTGGGTTGAAATTTGTTCCAAGACCAACGGTGCTAGAAGGAGGATGGTTGATTAAGAAAACAATAGTAAGAATGCATTTTCCCTAAAATTTCAAGGGATGATGCATATGAAAATCGAAGCATCAAGTGACATTAAGGAAGTGTCGATGTTTAAGTTCAACAATGTCATTTTGTTGGAGGTATCAATGCAAGTCAGTTCATGAAGAAAGCTGTAGCCATTAAAAAAAAAAAAAAAAGATTGAGTGTTAACTTGTTGTAAATTTTGAACTATTATTTGAACGAACGTTTAATTTTAAATTAAAATTGGGTATGTACTATATGAAAAACAATCATAATTTACAAGGTGTCTCAAATTTAAAATGCATTAAATAAAGCCAAGTAATATGTGTAAATTCATCTTCAATTGTAACAAATAAAGTGCACTATAAGTTGAGGATGTTTTTTAATCACCCTAAATATCACAATAAATCCTTTTGAAAGGAAAAATACTTTTATTAGGTGCCAATTGATACTCAAATATGTTCATAATGTGCATTTGGAGTGAGAACAAAAACAAACTTCGACAAATTTAAAAAGGAATGATGTGATACCTACTATTTAATTTTGGCTTTTTAAGTATTATTTTGGGGCAATAAAATATTTTGATTGGTATTAGCTCACTTTATTTTATTTTTCCTAGGCCAAGTTTGGCTTAAAGTGCTATTAGGTTGGACAATTGGGCCAGGGGCCCAACCTTTTCTTTTTCATTCTTTTATTCCTTTCATTTTCTTTTACTTTTTCTTTTTTTTTCTTTTTCTTTCTTCTCCTCGCAGGTCTACCATTTTCTAGAGAAGAAAAGGAATGAAGAGGAAAAAGAGCTAAAAAAGAGAGAAGAAAGAGAGAGTAAAGAGAGAAAGTGAGTTTCGGGAAGAAAGGAAGGCTAATCTGGATAGTATTCGATGTCATGAATACCATGGTGGTGTCCGTTTCACGTGATTTCACTTGAGGTGGGAGAAATCTACAACGAAAGTTTGGAAACCAAAACACAAATTTCCTCATTTCTTCATTTCTCTTCAGATCTGAGGTAGGTCGGACTTATATTTGTGTTCTAGCCGTTATAAGAAAGATTTTGATATATTTATATGTTTGATTTGGTGAAATATCATGAGATATATGTATATATATGTACATATATGGGTGTGTATATATGTGCATATATGTTTTAAATATTTCTATACCTTTAAGCCATGATTATTGCATAAATGATATGGGAGAATTTTTGGATAAATTTTTATATGTTTAATTTTTATAAATGTGGTTAAAGTTAGAAATGACAGTATGAATTTAGTCTAAACTGGAAAGCCAGAATACTCTGGTGTTGCTAGGAGGCTTATAGGAAAGAAAGAAAAAAATTCTATGGAAAATTAGTTTAGTATATTACCATTCAGCCCTAAAGTTTTGGATAATTACGCAATAACCACTAAAGTTTTGGATAATTTCATAATGACCCCTAATTTTTTGGATAACTATAAAATGGTCGTAAATGTTTTAAATAATTATGAAATGGCCCCCAAGATTTAGAAAATTGGGAATCATAATACTGCCCCCATAGTTAGGGAGAATTATAGTTTGACATTACAGAATTAAAAGATTTTAGAAAAAATGTAAACGTTGGGACTTTAAAGCATGCTTTGTTTTATGTTGAGAAGTATGGTAAAAAAATTACTATGTATGGTTGAATTATGGGATATAATTGCTGGTTGGATATAGCAAGCTTTGTTTAATTTTATGAATTATTGAAGAGAACTATTACGCATGATTAAGCATATCATGTGCATTAGGTTGGGGTGGTTTCATCCGATTATGAATTGCATTTATTAATTGGTCGAGAATGCCATTTTGATATTATTGATGTGCCGAGATATGGGTTATATATATATGGACGGTATCCATGATTTTGCAAAAAAGGATAATTCTCAGTCGATATATATGACTAGAGCTTAGTCATTAGAAGTTGGGACGTTAATTATGAAGTATGATTACAATATTTTCTCCGAAATGTACCCTGCTTGAGCTAAGCAAATGCCTGATTAGAGGTGTCACTCAGTTCCCTTGAGTCTTACACTTAAAGGGGTGTACTCGGTCCCCCACACGTGATATATATTGAGATTGTCATAAACGTAACCGGTGCGGTAGGTGACTTCGTATGCTTTGCTAAGCGTCACCCATCCCAGGATAAGGTTGGGGGTGGATGGAGATTATATAATGCATGGGCCCTTGCATTACATACCATGTGCATTGTCATATTATATTATTATTGGAGATTGTTATGAGTAATATTATATGTTGATTACTGTTCACTAATGCACACTAGCACGATCCTACCTGCTAGGCAAGTTTGCTCATCCCATCCATATTATAGGAAATCAGGGTGAGGCCAGGGAGTAGCCACCCGAAGTTGAGTTGAGACTGACAGATTGACTTATCATGTTATTCTATTTTATGGTTGGGTTATTGTACTTCTATTTTTGCGACCTGGAGTGTGGGTCCCTAACTATTGTATTATGACTGTGTTATTATCGCTGAGTAAGCCATAGATTATGTCACCGGGGTAAGACGTCACCTTTTATTATTATTATTATGTGGTTTTTATATATTTATTTAATATAGGAATGAGGGACGAGTTTAGTTGCTCCGATTATTATTATTATTATTATTATTATGTCATGACTAGACCTTGATACAAGTTTTCATTTATTTTAAGTAGTTCTTATATTCTCATGCCACCCATCCTAAACAATTAAATTAGTGGTGTGATAGGATGGTATAAGAGCTCTATGTTGTGTTTATTTTGGGTCTTGGGTAGTAAGGCCTATTTGTTTTTTGTTGAGAATTAATTGTTTATCGTATTATATTTTTGGTTTTGGAATTGATGTTGATTGTATTTTGTAAAATAGTTGGACGTGGAAATCAAAAAGGTCAAATGGTGATCAGGATCCCAATGCCCAGGTGGAGGGCAAGAGGACTTTCACAAAGTATACCGTTGGCTGATGGTTGCTTTCCACAGCGGACTTATAGACATATGATGCAGTTCATGGTGGCCCAGTGGGCCCAAATGTAAGGATTAGGTGGACTTGTTGTAGCTCCTACACTAGTCCAAGCAGTAGCACCTTTGTCGGCGGATACACCAATTATGAAGATAATTAGTTAGTTTAAAAAGCATGATTTACCTAAGTTTAATGGTGAGAGAGAAACCAATGGAGGCAGAAAGATGGTTAAAAGAAATTTCTAAGATGATGGAAACTTTAGGAGTAGAAGGTGATGAGATTAAGATTAAGGTTACAGTACGTCAATTCCAAGAGAATGCTGTTCAATGGTGGAGATTCTATAGAGAAACAATTAACATTCATACTTTGACTTGGGAGCCATTTAAGGCAGCATTTCTTGAGAGATTCTTCCCGTCAGTGATGAGGAAATGAAGGCTCAAGTATTTGTTAATTTATTACAAGAAAGTTTGTCAGTTCAAGAATATGAAAGGAAAATCGCTGAGTTAGTAGGTTTGCATTATAGTATTTGGTCGATGAGGTGACTCAGGCAAAGAAGTTTGAATGAGGATTGAGCCTCTGTATCAGGAGATAGATTATTGGGCTGAGGCATCAAACTTATTCTAACATAGTAACAGCTGCTTTGGCATTTGAGAGAGATGCTATTGATTTCAGGTCTAGGGCTAGTGGAGCCCAAGGGCAAGGTTCAGTACAAGAATATGGTTTTGGTTCTAATCAAAAGAAATGTAAAGAAAAGATTAATATTTCTAGGAGAATATTTCAACAACAACAACAACTTCTTTATAAAAAAATGAGCATTTTGGGTTCAGGTTTGTTGGGTGGCCAACGATGACAACAGTTTCAGTCTCCAATGAATGAAAGATATCAGGATTAGTTTGGGTAGAGATTATACTATAAATGTTACTATCCAGAGCATTTACAGTCTAATTGCCCATTTGGTGAGATGTCACAAGAAAATGTTGAGCCAGATGCTCAACAGCTTGGTTCTTATCAGACTCAGTGGTACCCAGTTAGGCTTACACCAACGATCCAGTAGTAACCTATGCAACAGATGCAGCAATTTCAACAACGAGTGGTGATGGTGGTGGCTAGTGGGGGAAAAGTAGAGGTAATAGCAGCTTAGGGAGTCAGAGGATTCAGGGGCGTACTTACACACTTGCACAGTAAGAGAAGACTCTAGACATTTCAGTGATATACGGTACATTTCTTTTGTTTATCACTTGGGTCTGGTGCATCACATTCATTCATCTCGCATATATGTGTAAAGAGTTTAGGTTTCACACCGGAGAGGCTCGAAGAGCCTATATATGTGGATTCTTGGATGGGTAGTAGTTTGTTGGTGAATTGGATTTGTAGAGATTGTACTATACAGTTGGGTGATGTTTAGTTGTGGTTGATTTAAGTGTTTTAGAGATGAAATAATTTGATGTCATTTTAGTAATGGACTTGTTGTCTATTTATAGGGTGACAATAGATTGTTACCATAAGTTGATGATGGCTATTTTACCTGACGGCACTGTGACTAAGGTTCGAGGGATGGTAAAAGTAGTGTTACCTGATCCATTACTTGACACTAGATGCGATGGGAATTTTTCTGGTTTGTTGGCGAGTTTGAGGTTAAATGAGTAGGAATCCAAACACTTTCTTCCCAAAGTTGTTTGTGAGTATGAGGATGTGCTTCTTAAAGAGTTGTAGGAGTTACCCCCTTAGAGGGAGATTGACTTTTGTATGGATTTAGTACCAGAAGTTTCTCTTATTTTTATACCATCATACCATGTGGCACCTGTGGAATTAAAAGAATTGAAAATTCAATTGAATGATTTGTATGCTCGATGTTTTATTCGATTTAGTACATCGCTATGGGGAGCATCGATAATTTGTGCAGAGAAGAAAAATAAGACTTTGAGGCTATATGTGGATTATCAATTGTTGAATTTGATGACGATTAAGAATAAGTATCCATTGCCTATAATAGATGATTTGTTTGACTAGTTACGAGGTTCATCTTGCTTTTCTTAGATTGACCTTTGGTCGGGTATCATCAGTTGTGAATTCGGGAGGAGGATATTCCTATGACTGAGTTTCGTACCTGATATGGTCATTTTGAGTTCATGGTCATGCCACTTGGGTTAACGAATGCCCCGACAGTGTTTGTGGATTTGATGAATAGGATTTTCCGATCTTACCTGGATTGGTTTATGGCGGTGTTTATTGATGATATTTTGATTTATTATCATGATGAGTATAAGCACGAGCAACATTTAAGAATAGTTTTGCAGACACTTTGAGATCATAAGTTGTATGCTAAGGCTAGTAAATGTGAGTTTTGGTTATCCGAGGTGAAATTTGTGGGTCATGTAGTTTCGAGTTAAGGAATTACAGTGGATCCTTCTAAGGTTTCAACTATGATAGATTAGGTGTGATCGATATCTGTTTTTGAGATCCGTAGTTTCTTGGGATTGGCTAGTTATTACTGCCGCTTGATTCAGGCTTTCTCTCGGTTGGTGGGTCCATTAACTTAGTTGACTCGAAAGGGATTTAATTTTGAATGGGATGAGGCATGTGAGAATGCTTTCAATGAGCTAATGCAGAGATTGACGGAGGCTCCAGTATTGATTATACCTGAATGTAAAGTGAGATATTCAGTATATTGTGATGCTTTACGTAAAGGTCTGAGATGTATCTTGATTTAGAATGATCACGTAGTGGCATATGGGTTAAGGCAATTGAAACCATATGATAAGAATTACCCCACATATGATTTGGAGTTGGCTGCGATGGTTTTTTCTTTAAAATATTAGTGGTATTATTTGCATGGTGAGAGATTGAATGTTTATTCAGATCACAAGATATTTGATTACTTAGCGTGATTTGGATATAAGATATTGAATGTTTATTCAGATCACAAGATATTTGATTACTCAGCGTGATTTGAATATAAGATAGGAAAGGTGGATGGAATACTTAGAGGATTATGATTTTGATCTTCAATAACATAAAGGAAAGGCCAATGTAGTTACTGATGCTTTGAGTAGGAAGTCACAGAATTTGATAGCTATGATGGTTCATTCTCAGTGGCCTCTTAAGGAAGATATTGGTGATTTTTAATTTTGGTGGGATGACTATGATGAGGATGGCACTGCTTGTTCCAGTTTGAATTTTTTACAAGTGATACTAATGTTGTTGACACGGGTTATTGAGGCTCAACAGAATGATTAGTATAAGATGTTATTTGTCTTTAGGGCAGGAAGCTAAAGGTTGGAGTTTATTTGCAAAAGGATTTTTGAAGTTTAAAATTAAGATTTTTGTGCCTGATGTGGATAGACTTCAGAAAGAAGTACTCCGGGAGTTTCATCATTTGAGGTTTGCATTATATCTTGGAGGGATAAAAATGTATAAAGATTTGAGACGTCAATACTAATAGAGTGGTATAAAGCGTGATGTGACAGAGTTTGTGTCTCGTTGCCTAACCTGTCAGTAGGTTAAGGCCGAGCACCAAAGGCTAGTTGGTTTGTTACAGCCATTGCCAATGGTACAGTGGAAGTGGGACCATGTGACTATGAATTTTGTTATAGGTTTGCCGAGGACTAGTAAGAGGTATAATGCCATTTGGGTGATTATGGATCGGTTGACTAAATTAGCTCATGTTTTACCTATTACGAATGAAGATTTTATGGAAGAACAATGTTAGCTCTACATAAGGGAGATTATTCGATTACATGATAAACTTTTATCGATTGTGTTAGACCGAGACCTAGTATTCATAGCACAGTTTTGGTAGAGTTTACAAGAGACACTGGGGACTCAATTATGTCTTAGCACAGTATTTCATCCATAGATAGACGGGTAGTCAGAGCAAACTATTCAGATTCTAGAGGATATGCTCAGGTCTTGTATGTTGACTCTGGGGGAAATTAGGAGAGCCATTTGCCATTGATTGAATTTATGTATAATAGTTATCGGGCGAGTATTGGTATGGCTTCGTATGAAGCTTTGTATAAACAACCTTGCAGATCTCCTTTGTGTTAGGTTGAAATTGGAAAACCTGTAACGGTTGGTACTGATTTGTTGAGAAAAGCATTAGAAAAGATTTAAGTGATTCGATAAAGACTTTTGACGGGTTAGAGTAAACAAAAGAATTATGCTGATACGTGAAGATGACTGTTGGAGTTCCAAGTCGGTGCTTTTATACTTTTGAAAGTTTCATTGAGGCAGGGTATTATTCGATTTGGGAAATGTGAAAAACTTCCACCTAGGTATATTGGACCCTTTGAGATTATTGGAAGAATTGGCAAGGTGGCGATAGACTAGCGCTTCCTCCACAGTCATCTCGGGTTCATAATGTGTTTCACATATCAATGCTTCGGAAGTACATACTAGACCCTTCTCATATAATCAATTGGAGGAATTGGATATTGATGAGGATATGACTTTCGAGAATTCACTTGTTCGGATTGAGGACATGCATGAATAGGTTTTGCGTGGCAACACTATTTCTCTAGTTTGTGTGTTGTGGCGACATCGTGGAGCTAAGGAGTCCACTTGGGAACGTGAGTCGGTGATGTGGTTGAAGTACCCATCCTTGTTTGCTGATTAAGATATGTTATGTAAATTTCGAGGATGAAATTTTTATAAGAGGGGAGGATGTAATACCCAGTATTTAATTTTGGCTTTTTATGTATTATTTGAGCCAATAAAATATTTTGATCAATATTAGATCACTTTATTTTATTTTTTCTAGGCCTAGTTTGGCTTAAAGTGGTATTAGGTTGGATAACTAGGCGAAGTGACCCAACCTTTTCTTTTTCTTTATCTCATCTCTTTCTTTTTCTTTCTTCTCCCCGCGGATCTGCCATTTTCTAGAGAAGAAAATGGGGGAATAAGGAAAAGAGATAGAGAGAGAGAAAGAGTAGAGAGAAAAAATGGGTTTTGGGAAAAAAAAGAAGGTTGATTCAAATACTATTCGACGCCATGAACGCTATGGTGGTGTCCATTTCATATGATTTCGCTTGAGGTGGGAGAAATCTATGCTTAAAGTTAGGAACCAAAACACATATCTCCTCATATCTTCTTTTCTTTTCAGATCTAAGGTAGGTGAGACTTATATTTGTGTTCTAGACATTGTAAGGATGATTTTGATATATTTATATGCTTGATTTAGTGAAATATCATGAAATCTATGATTATATATGTATATATTCAGGTGTGTGTATATGTGCCTATATGTGTTGAATTTTTCTATACTTTTAGCATGATAATTACATAAACGAGATGGAGGAATTTTTGGATAAATTTTTATATGTTTAATTTGTATAAAAGTGGTTAAAATTAGACTGACAGTTGAATTCAGTCTAAATTGGAAAACCAAAATGCTCTGGTGTTTCCGAGAGGCTTACGGAAAGAAAAGAAAAAATTCTAAGGAAAATTAGTTTGGTATGTTACCATTTAGCCCCAAATGTTTTGGATAATTACATAATAACCCCTAAAGTTTTAAATAATTAGATAATGACCCCTAAAATTTAGAAAAATTATGATTTTACCCTTAAAGTATTGTGGGAAATCATAATGTTACCCCTAAAGTTAGGGAGAATTATAGTTTGACATTTAAAAATATTTTAGAAAAAATGTAAACTTTGATATTTTAAAGCCTGCTTTGTTTAATGCAAAGAAGTATGGAAAAAAAATTACTATGCATGATTGTGTTAGGGTGGTTTCATCCGGCTGTGAATTACATTTATTGAATGGTTGAAAGTGTCATTGTGATATTGTTGACGTGTCGAGGCATGGGTATATATATATGGACAAGATCCATGATTTTGTGAAAAATGATAAAAGGGGATTGTGAAAATACCAGATGATCTTCAGTTGATATATATGACTAGAGTTTAGTCATTTGGAGTTATGACGTTAATTATGAAATATAGTTATGAGATTTTCTTTGGACTGCAGCAAGACCCTGCTTGAGCTAAGTAGATGACTGACTAGATGTGTAACTTGGTTATCTGGCAAAAAGGCTAGGGGGTGTCACTCAGTTCCCTTGAGTATTACACTTGAGAGGGTGAAACTCGGTTTCCCATATGTGATATATATTGAGATATATGTTTGTCATAAGCATAACCGACGCGATAGGTGACTTCTCGTGCTTTGCTATGCGTCACCCATCCCAAGATAAGATTGGGAGTATATGGAGATTAGAGAATGCATGGGCTATTGTATTACATACCATGTGCATTGTCATATTATATTATTAGTTGAGATTGTTGTGAGTGATATTATATGTTGATTATTGTTCACTCATGCAAACTGGCACAATCCTACCTACTCGGAAAGTTTGCTCATCCCATCCATATTACAGGTGATTTGGGTGAAACCAAGAAGTAGCCACCTAGAGCTGAGTTGAGACTGATAATTTGACTTATCGTGTTATTCTATTTTATTGTTAGGTTATTGTATTTTTATTTGTGTGACCTGGAGTGTAGGTCCCAGACTATTTGCACTTGAGGTTGTATTATGACTATGTTATTATGGTTGAGTAAGCCCTGGATTATGTCACCGAGGTGTGACGATACCTTTTATCATTATGATGATGTGGTTTTTTTAAATTTATTTAATATGGCAATTAGGGACGAGTTTAGTTGCTCCGATTGTCATTATTATGTATGACTTGACTTTGGTACATGTTTTTTGTTTATTTTAAGTAGTTCCCATATTCTTATGCCATTCATTCCGGACAATTAAATTAAGGTTGTGACAAATGATAACTGAGGCAGTAGTGTCACGTGTGGATTGATTTGGCTTAGGTGGCAATAAGGGCATGAGGTGGTTCAGTCTATACGTAAAGGAGTCTGTTATGCCCCTTACCCATTCCAATCACCTTTTCTCAAAGTTAGGTCATGAAAAACGTATATAAGGTAGAAAAGAATAGCACAAGATGGTTTAAATTCTTTATGACTTTAGAGAAAAAACCAGGATGAAAGTGAAAATTAAGAATATGTAAAGTATCATAAAGTGTGATGCTAGATGATAAGATGACTTCACTTATGTTACTTACAGCACATGATGATCTTGATGGCAAACAAATAGGTTAACAACAAGTATTTTTTCAAAAGGAATTAAAAAAAGATAAATGCGATTCATATGATCTGAGGGACCATTATCAATTATCCAAATATTTTGAAGGAAAACACAGATGAAAAATTGGGTAAAGCATTAAGAATAAAGTGAATAGACGATAGGGTGAGAACTACTCGTAGTTGATGAAGCTCGAAAGTAGAGAATGGCTTAGAAGTGTTGGCAGCAGGCAAATGATTTTCACTATAGAATGTGTCAACTAGATCGGAAGGTGTTGTAATTTGATGAGTCAAACAATGCTTTTGGCATGAAATGGAATAAACTAAAGGAGGTTGTTGATACAAAGTTGAATGGCTTGAACTAAAGTGACCTAAGGACACTTGGGTTGTACTATACTATCTAGGGATTGAAAAGGTAAATTAGGCTAACCCCAAAAGCATTACTGCCAGTCTATGCCATCCAGAAATGACCCAAGAATAATTAACTTACTATCCTAGGAGTGCAACAGCTATTGGTAAACTATTCTTTCTAGAAAATTGAGGTGCAACCGATAAGTTATTCTTTCAGCGATTTGAGCAATTGTTGGATCTTGTGTTCTAGCATGGGGCAAAGCTAATGAGGTGGTAACATACACCTTGACTTTGTGTGTCCATTTTTTCCACAGTGCTCATAAATGATAATTAGTTCAAGAACAATATGCCCTCATAGTGCTATTTTTTCCACAGTGCTCATAAATGATAATTAGTTCAAGAACAATATGAGCTCATGGTGCTACTTTTTCCACAGTTCTCATAAAAGATAATTAGTTCGAGAATAATATGAGCTCATGGTGCTGTCAAAAAAGCTAGATTCGTTTGAGAGGCTGCTAAATGCTGAGGCATTAAGGGATGGAAAAGTCATATGTAAGACTCTATGGCTTTCTTATTGTAAGATAATGAAGTGAACCTTGTTAATAGTAGGAAATGGATAAGGCTTGGACTCTGGATTTGTTGATATGAATCATTTAATCCCATAAGAAGTTGAAATACTCATTCAGTGGCTTCTATTGTGTTGAGATCTTTAAGAGCACCACATGTACAACCTTTCAATGGTTGAATGGCATCTAATTTATCCCAAAGTTCCTTGATGTGGCTATAGTATTAGCTGATAGAAAGATATTCTTAGTGAAGAGTGGCAATAGAGCATTTGAGGCAGAAACACTAGGCTATGTCTAAGAGAGAAATGTGTCTCGAGTTTAAGCTAAAGATTACGAGGGTTTGACAACAATTTCACCCATATATTGGAGAAGTTACCATATTAGCATATCGCTTCAAAAGATTAGCACCATCAAGATCGTTGATTAGTTTCAAAAGAGACCCATCAATAGAATTGAGTTTATGTATGGCTATTAAGGCCATCTTGATAGCTTAATGCCATGAATAATTACCAAAAAAATTCTTTTTTGGCATTTTAAAACTACCTTTATAGCTCAACACCGTAAATGTTTATCAAAATTACTTATCAAAAAAAAAAATACATAAAAATATTTTCTTATGTCATTTTCTAATATTTGGCTTCCATCCAAAAAAACTATTTACCAAAAATATTATAATTTTCAAAACACAATAATTAAAAAAAAAAAAGCTTGTCTTTGTCATAACTTCCAAAACAAAGCCATCTTCCGATGCATTTTAGAACTCCCATTACAAAGATTAACTCTGCTGGGAATGAATTGATCTAAAAGCAAAATGAGGCTCAAGAAACATAGATTAACTCAATGAGTGTTAGTACAAGAACTTACATTTATCAATTGTTTCAAAGAGACTAAGATTTGGAGGTCCAAGCTGTGATAAAGTTCTTAGAGGAATTGATATTAAAAATTATAAAGGGTGGTAGAGTTGTGAAGGCATGGAGGTGCTCCTAAACTAACAAGATTGGTGATGAGAGAGACTTTTGAGAACTCTAAGGTTCACATTGGCAAAATCATCAAAGAGGAAACTGGAGATAAGGAACTAAGATTGAGCGAAATTGGAAAAGAAAGGCTCAAGTCTAATGCTTTGAAAACAAACTTACGTATTTTTCTGTTAACAGAGAATTACACCTAGATCCCTTTAACATTTGAAATTAGTAAATACCCCCTTATTTTAAAATGTTAGTAACCCTCGATGCTCCTCCATTATTTTTTTCACTCACTCTGTTAATATTTTATTATGAGGAAAAATATGCCCCTAATATATAATATGAATATACATACACTTCTCATTATTTCTAGAAATCCAATCGTTTCACTTCATTCCATTCGAAGGGCCATCTCTCACTTCAGCTCTCTGAAACGAAAACCTCCCCATCATTTCTTATCTCCCCTCTGACACTAGAAAATGGAAAGAAACCCTAACCCAAACTTTGAAACTTAGAAATGAAATGAAACCCTAACTCGAACTCTATAATGAAACCTCCAAAGCTCTTCTGTAAATTATCATCTCAATGTCTAACTGATTGGTTATTTTCTCTCTCTCCCCCTTACTCTTTGTGTTTATATATTTACCTATATGCATATGTGTTTGTGTAGATGTATATTGACTATTGTTTTTGTTATGCTTGTTTAATTTTTATTGTTGATACTGGTTTTTTGGCCTCTTGTTTTTGTTCTGTTCTTAACCATGTTTAATTACAATCTCACTTCCATAAGAATGAATAGTCGATAATCTCCTTAAGAATTGATATTCTGTTGCTATTGAGGTTGTTTAATTGAGCAAATGCTCTTTTGACAATTTTTGTAGTATTATTAGGAATTTAAATGTGTATTTTTATTTTAAATTTAGAATTTAAATGAGTATTTGTCTCTAATTATCACCATTTAGTTAACATTGGTCATATATAGTTCTGTCGAAACATTAATCATTTAGCTGGTTAATATATTATGTTTTTCAATTTCTGTAAGGCTGCTTCTTGTGATATTCAATTTTAGTTTTATTTTATTTTATTTTTGTGCCAATTTCTGGTGGAAACTCATAACTGAGCTTTCATCTCGACTTCAGTGTAACAAGTTCAGTACCCCTCACAGGATGGCACATTTATTTTAAAATTTTTAGATTTGGACTGCTACATTGATCTTTTAAAAAATTTTGTATTATTTTTGGGAATTTAAATGTTTGCTTTTTTATTTTAAATTTAGAATTTGAATATGTATTTTCTCCAGTTATCACCATTTAGTTAGCATTGGTCATATGTAATTTTGTTAATACATTAATTATTTAGCTGGTTAATATATCATGTTTTTAATTTCTGTAAGACTACTTCTTGTGTATTCTATTTTAGTTTTATTCTTTTTTTTTTCCTTTCCAATTTCTATTAGAAACCCTAACCGAGCTTTCATCTCAACTTCAGGTGTAACAAGTCAAATACCCCTCATAGGTGGTACATTTATTTTAGATTTTTAAATTAGGACTGCTATGTTGGTTTTTAGATTGGGAATCTAAATGCGTATTGTTTTTTAAAATTTAGAATTTACCGTGTATTTGTTTGTAATTATCATCATTTAGCTAGCATTGATCATATATAATTCTATTGATGTATTAGTCATTTAGTTGGTTAATATACCATGTTTTTTAATTTCTGTAAGGCTGCTACTTATAGTATTCTATTTTAGTTTTATTCTTTTTTTTTTTGTGCCAATTTCTAGTGGAAACCCGTAACCAAGCTTTCATCTCTACTTTAGGTGTAACAATTCCAATACCCCTCACAGGGTGACACATTTATATCAAATTTTTAGATTAGGACTGCTACATTAATCTATTGAAAATTTGTGTAATGTCTTTAGGAATTTAAATGTGTATTTTTTTAATTTATAATTTAAATATGATTTTTTTTAGAATTTTGTGTTTCATAGGTTACTAATGGCACCAAAATACACACAATATACTCTCACGGAGCACCATGTTGATGTTGTGTTCACAATTAGCAAGCTGGATTCTACCAGATATTCTATGTTAGATCTAGTAGAGGACATATGGCAATTTGCATTGGTTGGGAGCTGTGGACCTTTTGGCAGTAGTTTGAAAGTGTATTACAAGTAATGTTAGTTTTGGCTTAGAGAGTGATTCTAACTTGTTAGACATTTTTTTTTTTTGGTAGGTGTGTTAGACATGTTTGAGATACCACCAGAAAAAGAGAGAGCCATATTCTTCGATATTGTTGAGGGTTCTACTACTGGGCCTTCTAAAGTAGATGACAGTGAAGGTGCAACTATAATGCCTAAAGCTGACTAATTTGCTGATGTGCTTAGGTGCCTCAAGTATAGAAGATACTTACTCCCGGACCCTATTGTTAAGGCTGAGGCAGAGAGGTAGATTCTGCTACTTATCCTGAGATGGTGGTTGACCCTACTGATGTGGCTGATGTTCCCTAGGCTAAGCAGACTTGGGTGATGTTCACAGTAATATTTGTTATTATCTAGTGATAAAGAGGAAGGGAGTGGTTATAACATTTAGAATGAGGCATTTTGATCTTGAAATTCAGCATGAAACTGATGGTGTCAAGGGTGAAGACAATGTGGAGGTTGAACACATAGACATTGTTTGTATTAGTTTTGAAATTGAAGATAAAAGTGATGGAAATGGTGATGACATTGAAAGTGAGGCATTTAGTTTTGAAAGTAAGGATGAAACTGATGGAAGGGGTGATGATTCTAGTGTTAGGGGTAATGAAAATATGGAGGTTGAACAAATGGAGGACTATTAGTCTAATGATAGCTATAATGCTAGGTCGGACAGTGATGATTCTATTAGATGTAAGAAAAGAATGGGGTAACCTTTTGTTGAAAAAAAGGACAAAAAAAATTAAAGAAAGGGTTAATGTTCAAAAATGTTAACTACTTTATAGACATGCTGAAGGACTATGTGGTATAGGAGGATTTGAAATTGGTTAGGGACAAGAATGAGAGGAAGAGAGTGACTGCACTCCGTGGTGGTGATGGATGTCTGTGGTTGAGGCCACGTCTATTTGCATTGTAAAGAAATTCAGTGACTGGTTAAGAGAGAACTCACAAATGGCTTTTAGGGGCATGAAGGCTGGACTACGAAGGGAGTATTCTATTGAAGTGACCTGAATGTAATCATATAGAGTTAGGAAGAAAGCTATGGATGAAATTGAGGGAAGCTTCAAGGACAATTACAAAAAACTTCCCCAATATATTGTCAAGGTAAGGAGGACCAACTCTAGCAGTGTTGTAAAAATGTAGTATGAGATAGTGCCTGGGGATCTAAATCCACAATTTCTTAGGATTTTTATGAGCTACGAAGGGCCGATGGCAAGTCTACTGAAAAGGTGTAGGCCATTTATTAGTTTGGATGGCTGCCATCTCAAAGGGCCATACGGCGGAGTGATATTGGCTACCATTGCCCTAGATGGGAATAAAGGAATTTTTCTAGTTACTTAGGGAATTGTTGAAACTAAGAGCAGGGACAGTTAGGGATTCTTCATGGATAATCTACAAACCTGCAATGGCAATAAGATGTCATGGACCTTCAATGTCGTGGCAATAATGAATTTGGCGGTGTTGCTGTTTGTTAGTTTTGAGTATTCTGTTGCTATATTTCTATTGTAATGAAACTATTTTTTTAGAGAAATTGATCTTATTTTAATGTTTTAATGAAATTGATCATGTTAAACAATGATAATTTTGGTACAAATTGATGTTTATTTATTTTTAAGGGAATTGAGCTCTCAATTCAAGAATTCGTCCCAAATGCCACTCAAAGGAGATATTTCAGACACCTTTACAATAATTTCAAACAAGTTCGCCTGGGGATTAATAATTACTATAACCGTGGTTATGAAGGATTTCAAATAATTTTGTTTTTGCAATGGTCTCAAATCTATTATGTCACACTAATTTAATTAATGATGAAATCCATATCTAAACCAACAAAGACCATTCAATCAAACTTTATTTGCACGGGCAGGTCCAATGGGGTGAGCAAATGGTCGATTCGATTAAACATCGAACTTATATAAGAAAAAAAATGATCCATTTTATATTAATTGTCCAAGATGAATCAAAGTTGCCTCGATTTGTTTAGGATTTTTGTTTCCCCAGCAAAACTTATAAATAAAACTGAAAAATCAAAATGATCCTAGAGTTCACCTTAACTATTTCTAAAATTCAACAGCACCACAAATAAACTCTAAAAGTATTTATAAATAATTTTTAGAAGTAGTTTATATTTTTGAGTTCTTCAAAATTTGAAAATAACAAGATAAGATTAAATATCTTAAATTAATAGGGAATAAATTCTGTAATACCTGGTATTTAATTTTGATCAATTGTGTATTATTTTGGCCTAATAAAATATTTTTATCAATTTTGGGTAAATCTATTTTATTTTTCTGGGTCGAATTTGAATTTAAGACGGCGTTGGTTAGCTTTTTCTTTTCCTTCCTTTTCTTTCTTTTCTTTTCTTTTTTCTTTTCTTCTTTTTCCTTTTCTTTCTCTCTCTTTTTCCTTCTTTGGCCGTGACCTTTCTGGGCATTTTCGACCGAAAGCCGCGGAGAGAGAGAGAGAGAGAAAAAAGAAGAGAGAGACGAAAAAGAAGAGAGAGAGAGGGATTCGGGCCGAGAGAAGCTCAACCCAGGTAGATTTCGACGCCGTGAACGCTGTAGTGCTGTCTGTTTTCCGAGATTTCTCTCGAGTTGGAAGAAATCGGAGTTGGAAGTTTGGAGGCAAAAACAGGAACTTGCTCATTTCTCCATTTCTGCTCAGATCTGAAGTAGGTGGGACTTATGTTTGTGTTCTAGACGTCGTAAGGATCATTTTGGTATGTTTATATATTTGATTTGGTAAAATATTATGAAATCCATGTATATATATGTATATACATGGGTGTGTATATAAATACATATATATGTTAAAATTTTGCACACTTTTGAGTTATGATAATTATGTAAATGATATATGAAAAATTTTGGTATGTTTATGTTACACGAAAGTGATCGAAATTTGACTGACAATGGAAATTCAGTCCGAGACTTAGCTCACGGCTGAGAATGGCTCACTGGAAAACTTAGTAGGGTATATTCCCTTGGTATATTCCATGAAATTTTGGAAATTGCATAATGACCCCTATAGTTTTG
>QLOD02000013.1:18142314-18155418 GCA_003260245.2 Sideroxylon spinosum | reverse complement strand
TAATTTTTTTTAACTTCAAACAAATCCACTATCTAAACAAATTTATATTCATATCCGTCTATCCTATCTAAACATCTCCAATTGGGACTGTTTGACTTTCAAAAAAAAAAATAAAATAAGTTCTTATAAACTCTTATAAAATTTAAAAATTTTAAATTACAATTTTTACAAATTTATAAACTATTAAACGCATAATTTCAATGTAAGTACGCGGAGTTAAATTTTACGACGAAAATTAGATTTGACGTACGGGATAGGAATGCAATTTTGTTCTTTCTGGTCTGTCGCCATTTTCCTCCGTGACAAACGCACACGGCAAGATAGATTCTACTATTACTATTTAACTGCGATCTTGGTCCCAGTCCCAGTCTCAGGCACTGAGGAATTAGAAAATCATGGAACCGAAATTGGTACTGGTGTTAACGGTGGTTCTGGCGACGAGTGCAGCTGTCGCCACCGATTACATTCGGCCGAAGCCTCGAAAAATCTTGAATTTTCCGTGGCATCCAAAGCATGCCTCCTATCCCCAGCAGGTAACCCCTCTCTCCCTCTCTCTCTCTCTCTCTCTCTCTCAGAGGTCAACGTTTTCTCGGTTTCTATCATCCTTCCATGATTCCATAAGAGTCGTGTTTCCTCCTTATTATACTCCGTTTGCTTGCCTTGAAAGTGGTGTAAAATTAAATTAACTCCCAACTTATAATCAGAGGTATATCCAAATTTGGGGGCCGGAGCAAGAACCTCAGGTTCCTTTAAGCGAGCCTTCCTGTAAAGCATCCTATACTTGATCTTGATTGAAAGTGTGTATATCTACTTGTTATGTGGATTTCTTAATTATTACTCTATTTGTATGTTCAAGTGCCTTACCAATCTGACCCGCACAAATTGCCTATTTTCCAGGTAATGTTCTCAAGTTCCAGTAACGGAAGCCATTTATCCCTTGTTTGGAGTGTTATAATTTTTTTTAGTTGTTTTTTCTCTTTTTTTTTTTTTTTTGGGTAAACTACAAGTGGTTCTATAGAATTGATCTTTAATTGCACCAGTCTGAATATTATTTTGGTTTCTGAAGGAGCCTGGGTTGAAACTTAAGAAGACTGTGTTGTGTGTATTAAATATTGTCTAGGTACCACTGCTGGGAAGAAGATCTACATCAAAGTGTGCTCATTTTTTCAGATACAAACTTTGTGCAGCCTAGCTGCTTTTCTCAGTCCATTGGTTTATCAATCATTGTCTGAGTAAAATGGCAGCACTACTAGCTATGAACAGTACGGATTCTGTCACAAAAACTTAATGGGAGAAGTTGAAGGGAATGTGATTCACTTTTTCAAGAGACATCAATGCTATAACTTAGTTTTTTGGATGGTGACTAGGAATGACAATTTACCCTAAAAATACTTTTACTTGCATTATTTCCAACCTGATAAGATGGATTTGGAATTTGAATAAATTGGTTAGGGTTGGGTTATGTAATATAACCCGAATGTAGTATAGGACAGTTTAAGGGGTTTTGAAAACCCAGAGGGGTAGCTCAACTGGTAAGATCTTGGGTTTGCTCCCCAGTGATCACTAGTTTGAGTCCCCTCAGGGTCACTGGAGGTTTATCTGATCGTTAACTTCAGGATTTCAGGGATTAGTCGAGGTGCGCGCAACCTGGCCCGGACACCCTGAGTTATAAAAAAAAAGGGGGTTTTGGTTACTTCAACCCAAACTCGTTATGAGTACATAATAAAATATTACAAATAACCATATTATATTACAATAGCTCATAAATACTACTTGGCAATAAAAAAAAGTGCACAAATACTATTAATACATTTTATCTTTGTTTTCTATTTCTTTTTTTAATTTTTTGAGGTTTTATCAAGTTCAACCGTTCAAACTTTCATAAACTGATTAATTAAATGGGAGCCGGTTTGGAACTAGGAATTAAACCTAACATGAGGAGTGATGTTCCTAATAGTATCAGGAGAGATTGAGCCATACTAGCCTTGGCCTGTTGCCATCCATAGTGGTGTTGTATGGTGATTGGAATCATAGTGTGGTTATGTTTTATGACCCATTTATTTGTTTGAATAGGAGGACAGTATTTTTTATTTTGCAATGCGGATTGGAAACCTAATTTAGTATCAGCAATGTTATTAGCTATGCTTCTCTATGCCATTTTGCTATTGAATGTAACTTACTTTGGCGCAAATTACTTGAACCAACCTTTCGAGACTTGCTAATAATTCAATTCCTTTTCTAAGGTACGAATATACCCCATCAAAGTTTGTCACTAAATGAAATTAATTGAAAATGGTAAATTTATAGTTTTTCCTGTGCTAACATCCTTAATTTTCTTTTTGATGCCATTACACTCATGTTAACCCCTTTCTCTCTATCTTTTTCTTTCTTTCTTTTTTTCCATTCTATTTCTCTTTCCTCACTCCGACCAAATTAACACCCACCTCTCTTTTCCCCTTTATTTATTTTCTCCCTTGCCAATCTAACATTTATTCTCTACCCAACCTACCCTACCATTTCTAACCACCCGATCCTCATATCCAATCCATAATCTTTTCCATGTCCGTCTGCTATATTCCTCATCACCAAATCAAAAATAACCAAAATACAACTTTCATCATTTCTCTTCTCTTATAAACTCATGACCATCACCAACTTTTGTATACCAAAATAAATCCAAATCCAAAACAATCCACCAAACCAAATCATCATTATTGAACTATAATGTCTAAGCCTAATAACCGAGCAAAGGTAGTGAGTTTGGTTTGTATCATGGGTGTGGACTAGGGAGAAACAGAGAAGATGGGGGGAGCGGACGCTATGGATTTGGCTTTGAATAATAGATAGAGAGAGAATAATGAGTTTGTTGAGAGATAAAAAAAGATTGGGTTTGTAGGGGGGGAGAGAGAGAGTGGGTTTGTAAATAGAGAAATGAGGATTGGGTTTATAGAGAGAGAGTGGGTGTGTGGTTTGTAGCATGTGCCCATTTTCTGAGTGTTTTCCATGCATTCAAAGTGTTTTCCATGCATTCAAAAATTCCACTTGGTCCTTCTAGATAAAAGGGTGATTTTTGAATTGAGTACATCTCCACTAGCAAGAATGGCATACAGTTATATGAATTCTGGAATGTGTTGTTTCTTGATAGTTTGTGGCTATTTTGTTTGTGGTTTAACACAATTTTCATTGTTGTTGCTTTGGCTATTCTTATGTATAGACTAGTAAGTCTAAGGATATCTGTGAGTCTGGGATGGCTATTACCTGTTTCTCAGATAATCTCCATCTAAGCACCTGAGGTGCCTCTTGTATTTTGTTCATGTCTTTCCTTTATCTATATATATCTTCTCTTACCTATAAAAAAAATAAAAATAAATAATAATAATATAATATTAAATAAAAAAATAAAGGAATGGACAGCACAAGTGGTCAGTTTTTAAGGTGGAGAAAGAAAGAAAAAGAAAAAGGTTATGGTGGTTCTTGAGTAGATTGAGTAACTCAATTGGGTAATGGGCGTGTACTATAGTCAAGCCTAAGCCCTTGTTTGGGAAGAAGTGAATGGAAGTGAAAGGGAGTAAGTAAGAAGGGGTGAAAAGATTTACATTGTTTGGGGGGAGGTGGATGGGAGGGAAGGGAAGTAAATGTAGATGACTCATTTACCTCCATCCACCTCCCTTCCCCTCTCCTCCCTTCCCATTCTCCCAAACAAAGGCAAGCATGAAGTCTGAATTTAAAGTATAACTTATTAAATGTAAGTTAGTTGACTAGTGGTATGTGTCAATCTGTCATACAATTTTAAAAATAATGGTTAGCCTCTTTGCTTGCAAAGGGAAGGCTGCCTACATTTCGTCCCCAGACTCCACAATATGGGAGTCTTATGTACTGTGTTGTAACGGAGGGGATGCATTGTTAGCAAATTTCAAGGGATGTCTAAATAATTTCTGCTACCTTTGGGTTACAACGTATTTAAAGTTGTTCTTATTTATCGAACAATTATTATATTTTTCTTGGGGTGAGTTCGTTTGTTTTTCTTCCATAAAGATCAGTTCTGATGCTGGCTTCATCTTTCGAGTATCTTTAGAAACTTAATGACACAAAATGGCCATTGCAGGTGCACATCTCGTTGGCTGGAGACCAGAAAATGCGAGTTACATGGGTCACTAAGTCTAAATCTTCTCCCTCTATTGTTGAATATGGAATATCACCAGGGAAATATAGTTCTACTGCTGAAGGGGAGAGCACTTCTTATCGTTATCTACTTTATAGCTCGGGAAAGATACATCATACTGTCATTGGGCCATTGGAACACAACACTGTTTACTATTACCGATGTGGAGGAGAAGGTCCCGAATTCCAGCTCAAGACTCCCCCATCTCAATTTCCGGTTACTTTTTCTGTGGCTGGTGATTTAGGTCAGACTGGCTGCACAAAGTCAACATTAGATCACATAGCCCGGAGCAAATATGATGTGCATCTGCTTCCAGGAGACCTTTCCTATGCCGATTACATCCAGTCACGATGGGACTGGTTTGGTGAGCTAGTGCAGCCACTTGCAAGTGCAAGGCCATGGATGGTAACTGAGGGGAACCATGAAATTGAGGACCTACCAATATTCGAGGATGGTTTTCAATCCTACAATGCTAGATGGAAGATGCCATTTGTGGAGAGTGGATCAAGTTCAAATCTCTATTATTCTTTTGAAGTTGCTGGGGTTCATATTGTCATGCTTGGTGCATACACTGATTATGATGAGTACTCTGATCAATATAACTGGCTTAAGGTTAACAAATTTCTTCATTTATCTTCAAATAATACCATCTCTTTCGTTCATATTTTGCCAGAATTGGTCATCTTAAATTTAGTAATGAATCAACAGAAGATGTGGGACCTTGTGCTGAATCTTTTTCATTTTTTGTTCTTTCCTAAGTCCAACTTAAATAGTTTGTTTTTTGTTAATTTAGTATGAGAATTTTTTCTTTTTTATTTAATAACTTTTCAAATTTGTGTGAAGAAAAATGAAACATGAATACTTTGTCCTCTGCTACTGTTCTAGAGAACATGAGTCTACCTCATACCCAACTACATCACAGCCCCCTTTTGTAGCATAGAGTTTTGTGGTCATTTCCCCGCTCTTTATTTTCCCATTTTTTATTTTGTTTGGAATTCATTTTTTTTATCATATATGTCTTTCCTTTAATGCTATGACACAAGTCTCCTTCCCATAAAATGCAGGCTGATCTTTTAAAAGTGGACCGAAAGAGGACACCTTGGCTACTTGTCTTATTCCATGCTCCATGGTATAACAGTAACAGGGCTCATCACGGTGCAGGGGCCAGTATGATGGCAGCCATGGAACCATTGCTATATAATGCTGGTGTAGATATCGTGCTTGCAGGCCATGTGCATGCTTATGAACGCTCGGTACGCTTATGCTGCTTTAGTTTTTCTGGTCCTTGATTGACAGAGCTTGTCCTATTTATATGGTTATCTGTTCAACAGAAACGTGTCTACAATGGTAGCTCAGATCCTTGCGGTGCTGTTCACATTACAATTGGTGATGGAGGCAACAGAGAAGGTTTGGCGCACAGGTATTGAAAGAACAATCACATTAAGAACAAAAATCAGATAAATTGGAAGTTTGAATACCCAAGAACATTCAGCGAAAGTCCAATTTCCCTCATATTGCGTCATTTCTACTTTCTAATGTCTTGCCTTTCATAAACATATTGTTTTGTGATTTTGGATCCCAACTCTACCTAATACATGAGATTATTACGATACATTTGATTGAAAATAAAGGAGCTCTCTCTTTGTTGCGGGAGATCGTAACTGATTTACAAACAAAATATCTCCCTGATTTACAAACCAACCATCATCGTCCTCCATAGTTCTCAGTTCCAGTTTTAGGACTTGTTCCAATGGCGTAAATGATATTGTTTGTGCTCGGGTAAATGAATTGACAGGTATATAAATCCACAGCCAGAGTGGTCTATCTTCCGGGAAGCAAGCTTTGGTCATGGTGAGCTCAAGGTACTGAACACAACTCATGCTTTCTGGAGCTGGCACAGGAATGATGATGATGAACCAGTGATATCTGATCGGGTCTGGATAATCTCTTTGGCCGGTTCAAAGTGTCTCGCTGATAAGAAGGTTGAACTAAGGAAGATCCTCCTCGAACCCTAGTGCATAGCAGTCATGGTACCTGCTTCTACAAAATCAAATGCTCTTTCTGGTTAGAATACGTATGTGTGTCTGTGTATATGTGTATATATATATATATTAAAACAACAGAGATACTGATATGTATTATATTGTTGCTTCAATGGGTTGATTTTCTTGGCCAACACTGATAAAAAAAGAGCAGTTTCTACGTATGTTGTGAATGTTTACGTTGTCCTGCACTCCGTAATCTGTAATAAAAATGCATTGTAATAGGTTAACGGGCTGTAGTAAAGGCACATGAGTACTCTCTCTCTCTCTCTCTTATATAAAAATTGAAGTTTAAAATTAATTTAATCTTAATGTGCTGACAGTGTATATAAATTTGTCACTGGAGTACATATCAAAATATGGCGCCTTGGTATTGCATCGATGTAATAAAATATGACGGTTTTTGAAAATATCATTTTTACAAATTAAGATTTAACGATTAAAAAATATTTTTTCTTTCATTTAATGATTGATGTCATTTTTATATTTTTAACTTCTTATTCAATTGTTATTTTAGTAGACTTAACCATCTATCTCACAAAACAGTTTGAGTGTTTTAAATTTTTTCATATTTTAAGAGTAGAAATCATATGCAGATCAAAACTGTTAATTTAAATTTCGTTTAATTATGATTTCTAAAAAATTGAATTTTTCGTTTTCTTTTATGATACTTATTAAAAATTAATTGGAGAGAGACTAGAACACATGTAACTATTAAGGCCTAAAGTTTTAGAGAGAGAAAAAAAAGGGGATAAGGTGCAAAAATCACTCTTATAGTTTAGTCCCAGTATCTCTTTAGTCAATAGTCAAATCCTTATATTTTCGATCAAATAGCAATTCGCTCCTTTCATTAGTTGACCGTTAAATATAACCATTAGACTAAAGATAAAAAAATAATTTCTTTTACTATTTACCCTCAATATCACTTTCATCTCTCATGTTTCAATTCAAATTCCCACATTTTTAGTATATTTTTGAAATATATTTTATTAATTTATTTTTAACAAATGATATAAACTAAAATATATTTTATTAAATTGTTTTTTAGTAAATAACAAAATTAAATTATATTTAATATATTTTATTTTATTGAATTAAATTATTTTAATAAATGATATAATTAAATTAATAATATATTAAAATTAATACTTAATTTAGTTTGATTAATATGAAATATATTTTATTAAATTCAAATAATTTTTAACAAATAATAAAATAAATATTTTACTAAAAAATTATTTATTTGAATAAAATTGTATTTTTAAACATAGTTTCAGCTTTTATTTTAAGAAAAATGATAATGGAAAAGAAAACCAAAAGACTTAAACAAAGTAGAAAAATAGCAACATTACCTAAAAACCCTTGATCACTATTTTTTGAATTTTCTATCTTTTTAGTTTTCTATATATATATAATTTTATATTTATATTTAACTCGAGCTGTGAAATTTATTTGTGCGACTCTTTTGATTCTATTCCATTAATTATAACAACTATTAATGAAACTATTGAAACAGCATTTAATAAAATATTTGATTTTATTATTTCTTAGAAAATTAATTGAATTTAATAAAATATATTTCATATTAACTAAACTAAACTAAGTACTGTTTTAATTATATTATTAATGTAATCATATTATTTATGAAAAATAATTTAATTTAATAAAATAAAATATATTACATATAATTTAATTATATTATTTATTAAATATAATTTAATAAGATATATTTCAAATTATAATATATTATACAATTTAATAAAATATATTTCAAATATACACCAAAAGTGTAAAGATTTGACTGTTACAATTGAAATATGACGGAATAAAGTGATAATGAGGATAAACTGTAGAGAAAATTATCTTTTTATCCTCAGTCTAATGGTTGTATTTAATAATTAACTAATAGAATGACTAAATTACTACTTAGTTGAAAATGTAGTGATTTGACTGTTACAATTGAAACGTGTGAAACTAAAATGATATTGAAGGTAAACTGTAGGGGTAATTTTTGTACTTTACCCTAAAAAAAATTAAGACCCATTGATTATAATATTTTTTGGGGCAAATTATACTTCTTCAACTATGACTCAATATCACTTAACCCCTTATATAAAAAATATAATATTTACACCCCTTTAACTATAAAAAGGATTGACAAGGTTAACACCGTTAACCAAGATAATAAAAAGACATTTTTAACCTCACTTAATTAATAGAAAATCAAGTAAAAGTAGAAATGTGATTGCAATGTTTAAATGATGTTTAACTTACTCAAACTTAGTTAAATATTTAGATGTGGTACATGTAATTTACCAAAAAAAGCGTATAATGGAATTTGTAAAATTATCTATAGATATTCATTTTTTATAAAATAATAAAATAAAATAATTATTGTAAAATATTAATTAGTTTTTTTCTCATCTTTATAATTTAACAAAAAAAATGAATTAAATTTAAATTTGTTTTAGTTTATCTTTATTTATAATTTTTCTTAATGAATTAAATTTTTACCCTAGGGATGTAGAAATTACAGGTCTTTTACTAAGAATGTTTTAATTTTAGTTAGCTATTATTTCCATATTTTTTCTTTGATTTAGATTTTCATCATGCAATGATAATATTTTCTTTAACACGTCATTTTATGAATAATTGAATACATGAAAAATATGTGATTTAGAATGCCTATTTTGGAAGGAGAAAAATAGAAAAAGAAAATGATAAGAAACTAATATATGTTGTGATTTCAAGAATGGCAGATACATAGAAATAGGAAAGGTATAAAGACTACCATTAGATTGAAAGACCCAGAATCTGAACAGGGGTTGTTATTCATGCCAGTATGGTAGTAGCCTATAAAATGACAAACATGAGTTTAGCTTATTGTGGCCCATGATTAAGAACTACAAATAAGATGTTGTTAGTATCCATCTCATGATTTGGTGTGATATCTAAATAATTGTAAAGGAACTTAACAAACATTGATAATTTGTTTATTGCTAATAGGATGATCTGAGTATTAATATTTTCTGCAACTTATGAATTTGATTATTTATTAACATATGATTATCCAACTCAATTAAATAAGGTGATGCAAATGTTCGATTTCATTTCATACTATGTGTTAGTATTATGCATCATAGGCACAAGTGATTGGTTCTCACGTCCTTATAGATTATGGTGTAGTTGCAGATCCTGAACACTAGATGGGCCTGTGACATTAGATTCGTTATTAATGAAGAAAATTTTGTTATTATTTTAGTTTAAATGTTGAGACGACAATACCATTTGACTTATTCACTTCGTTTATAAGGGCCTAAGGCAAAGATAAATTTATTTTATATTTGGGATTATGTTGGATCAACTTTACTAATATCTCATGATTAGTTTATTAGTATAGATTGTATATGTTTGCTCCAGAGTGGTCATGACTCTAATCAGGGATAAATATGTAAATTTTATATTAGGATACATGACATCTTTTACTCACTCCCTAAGTTGCAAAATCCGGGGCGTGAGATTTTCATAAAACCAATCAAAAAATTATTATTAAATCCTTTTGTGGTACTCTTCATATAACTATTCTACTTCTTTTTCTATTTTTACAAATCTTTGAATAAAATATCAATTTCTCATTTTTTTTATACTCTTTGTTCTTATTTACAAAATCTTTACTTTCTTTTCTCCCACAGTAGTAGATGACCACAAGTCCACTTTTTTCTCTTATCTATAAAACCATTATAATTGTAACATGTCATCTTCATCAATATAAAGTAGACTCCTGGGTTCCCTAAACGGAACATGTTTATCGATTAACAGTTGTTGTAAAAATTATTTAAAAATTAGTTCGAGATGATACAAATAGAAAATATCAAATATAAAAAATAAGTCAATAATTATTTTATGAAATCATGCAACTTTATTGAAATAAAAATTATATTTTACCCATAAAACTATTTATTGTATAAATACTTTGAAAGTGTCGGGTGTTGACTCCATATCTCTGTGACATGTCCCTAGTCAAAATAAAAAAAAATCACATTTTCCATACATTCGAGCAATCATGGACAAAGGGGTCGCAATTGAGAGCATATTGCCACACGTACACCATGGTGAGCTTGTCGTGACAATAATATAAGTTCAATTGGTAGAAAGTTGTCAGAAAACATACAAACAACTATTTGAATACATTTCACGGATGATTTTCCAAACTTGAAAATTTTTCATGTGTTTTAAATGACAAGTTTATGCAATGAACCCATTGTCATCACATTAGAATAATGTTAAATAGAGTAGATTATAGAAATTAATAAAATGATGGAGACTCTTTCCTATTAAATTGGATTTGCCTATAGTGATTAGCAAAATCAAGAAAAGAGAAAAGTGTCATGTCCTAAAATCTATAGCTCGAGGATGTGGGAATAAAACCCACAATTTCACATCAAACCACATTAAATAACTAATCAAAGTGGAAGGGAAATTAAATAATTCAATAACCAATATTCAAAACTGAATATTCTAATATCTCAAAAAGTTTCTCAAAGGGATTATAAAACTAATTGCCATAAAAAGGCCCATAACCAATATCAATTCGTACTATAATTCAAATAATGAAATGAATGCAAAATAGATCAAGACCAGCTAATCTAACACATGAGTCTATCACGAGCATCTGCTCCTACATGATCAACTATAGGGGTAAGCATTTAACTACGTGTGCTTAGAATATACATATATGATAATATTTCTTAATAATGCAAAGAATTCAACACTTAATATATATTAATCAAGTAAAATCTTACCAACTTAGACTGTTCTAATTAGATAGTTATTTAGCAATGATCTCGTAGTCTCATGCTAAAATAATATTCATCATCTCATTCACATCATAATATATTTGTGTCAATACCATACTATGGGTCATGTACTCTACAAGGTTAGTTTGTGATCAAAAAACTAAACCTAAAAAAATAAATCGTTAGGCTTTAGTCATGGGGTACAACTGGTCTCACAATCTCGGATGTACTCATTAATCTTATGGCCTTAGTCTTACAGTCTAAGTCCATCTCATCTTGCCTTAATAGGCAAACCAGGCCCACAGTCCTAGAAATAATATACTCTAATACAAGTCGTATATATGCTTTGTAACTTTTTAGCCTACTAGTAATGATAGACCACCCTGCGTAGGTTTCAGAGTTTTCGATCCTTAAGTTCTAGAACTCACTCTATTAGTACCCTTTATGACCCCAGTAACAAAAATCAAATCAAATTCTAATTCCATTATTAATAGTGCATCATACATAGGAATTCTCCTTTAATTAGGTTCTTATGTTCATCCCTTTAATTTATATGTTTTATTGAATAACATATTTCACGGGCCTATGTTTTATGTTACCCTATTCGTAAATAATTTTCTCATTACAAGATCAATAAAATAAAATATCATGTAACTATATTCAAGAATATATACAACTAAGTAGATAAATGAAGTTTAATTTCAAAGAACTTGACAAAGACCAATTTTTGACATAAAATTTGATAATTCATATAAAGTAGAAAATAAAACATTTTCAATTAATTCAAAGGCCTAAAATGCTTACAATTAATCCTAGTTTCACAAAAATAATATTTAAAATTCATTCATGTACCCAATTAATATAGATTCTAAGAAAACCAAACAGGTGTTGCTGTCTAGAACCATTACAAAATAGTTTATTTTCATAATTTTTATAAACTTTGTCTAAAATCCAAAAAAATATGAAAATTTTACTAGAGATTCAACCATATGTCTAGTTTCATGTATAAAATTTTCATAAATTAATTCAACTTATAAGTATGTTTTTTTATATAAAAAACCAGTCTAAAACTAGTGTAGCAATTCAAGCCAAATAGACGATTTTCACAATTTTTATAAAATTTATTTCAACTTGTAAAATCATGAAATGTTTTCTTAATTCTATCTTTGATATATACTCTTATATGTACAAATATTGAAAATCAATTCAACTTCTAAGTATGAATTCTATATAAAAACAACATACTGGTTCTAATATAGAAATCCTTACCAAACAGTCAAATTTGACCCTTTTTACAAAATTGATTTCAACTCTAAACATTATGAAATATTTATTGGGAATTTTTATATTTTTCTAGTTGCATGTGTAAAAATATAAAAAATTAATTCAACTTCTAAGTATTATCAAACTCTTTCCAGTGCAGAAATCCTAGAATTTCATTTAGAATATTCAAAACATGGATCAAACTTCCAATCTCATATGCATATCATTTTGCAAAAGATTAAGAAAACAAGCTTATATGCTAAACCCCACCTACCTCAATGTACATGTAGAAAAATAGTATATAAAGCGCTAAACAACACTAACTCAAGCTAGTTCTTCTAAAAAAACTCTCCAGGGACCTTACTCTGAGCTACACATGGATTTGATACGAATATGCTCTAGAAATCTTCCAACGTTGGAGCATTTTCTTACTTCTTCCTCACTTAATCTTACAAGAACAACAAACGTTCTCTTTCTCTCTCTATCTCTAGGTCATATGTTTGAAGGAAAAGCTAGAAGTTATATGGGGAGGGGTTTATATAGACTTCTCATCAATCTTCCTACATAAGCTTCACCCTTGGCCTCCCCACACAGCCATAAAGCTACCACCCCAAACAACCAACAAGAATCCACCCCTAGCTCAACTAAGCAAATCACAAATGCCACTCTTCTCCACTAATAGGGGGCCACCTTTCACACAACTAATGAGGAGCAAGCACCTCTTCTAATAAAAAATAATGCAACTCATACATATAATATACATACATACTACTAAATGAAATGCATATGTCATACTTAAATAAATAATTAAGATAAAACTTCATATATCAAATAAAATTTT
>QLOD02000013.1:18111372-18123276 GCA_003260245.2 Sideroxylon spinosum | reverse complement strand
AATATTAATAAAAATAAAATCCTAATAATAATTATTTCATATATATATTATATATTTTTTTGGCTTCTGCATCAGATAGCCATCTCGGTCAACCTGTTCATACTTACCTGATCCCCACTCCGAACAAGTAGGGGATTCAAGGATTTTTTGGAGATCGAGTAAGGTGTGGGGACATTTTCTTGAAAAATTCGAGGATTGGATAGAGTATGGGCACGAATCTGTCCTCGCCCTGTTCCTTACCCTACCCATTCCCCGACTCATCCCCGTCCCTCCCCATACCCACATATGCATATATTTTAATTTTGTTCGACAAAGACACTACCACCTCCTTTTCGAATTCTGCCACCGTCGACGGTGGTTGCTAGTTCACGTCGATTCCCTGAAGGTAATATATTATCAAATTGAGGTTATGTTCTCTGATTCTTTCAGGAAAATAACAAAAATTCGGGAATGCGCGTGGCGATTTCTTGAGGTATTATGCCATTTGCCATTCCTAATTAGAAGTTTATAGGGAGATGGAATGAAACTATGGATATTGTGGTGAACATTTTAAATACCGTTTTGCATACTAATGGTTATTAGCAATGTTCATTATTCATTGGTTTCAATCTGTTGGACATACAAAGGATGGTGCTGTCTTTTTTAAGGCAGTGGTTGTATTTAGACATAAAAATGTTATACGCATGCAGTCATTGTATAATAGTAAAAATAAAGAATTAGTATTTAGGCATTCTACTGCAATGTAGATATAGATGCAGACTATAGGATTTGCTTTAACTAGTTGACCTGATTGCAAATTTTTTGGTAGGTTAGTGTCTTAAAAAATGCCAGAGTGTTTCTAGCCCTTAATGCTCGATGGATTTTCTAAATATATATTAAGATTCTGCTATATTCCCTTATAATTCATACTTTAGAATTTTTGTATTTTTTTTTTTTCATTTCGAGTATCTGATTCCTCACAGGGATCCCCGTTTCCCATTTGAGTCAGGAATAGGGGATAAAAATAAATCTCTAGTGGGGATCGGGTAGGGTATGTAGATTAATTTTAGTTTGAAGATCGGGTACGGGGATAGGCGTACCGCCCCCTATCTGCCCCATGCCTATCCCTAATGTTTCTCCATGCGGTAGATCATTCAAACAATCCACCTGATTAAGTTATTATGGCGTCATAGTTTACAAGTTGTGATTTAATTGAAATCGTGGTCCTTGATCAAATAGAATGCTATAACTTTCGTGTAGTCATCCCCAGTAGATGGACTAAGACAAGGCTTAGTTTGAGATTGAGTTGAGAAAGAACCTGCTTTACTTTGCCCCTGTGAAATTTGCAGATAGACATTCTTTACTGATCTATAAAAAACGTTGTATGGTTTTGGAATACTAACTGGTCTTTTTTTTTTTTTTTAGTGACTTAGAATTCTACCAATTCATTGCCATCCTCAACAAATTGTGTAGCTGATCGAGGATTCATACAATATCCCACAAATCACGTGAACTAGTTAAGTCCGAGATTTACGCCTTGTATGGGAAATACTAATCTATCTTGAAATTTATGTCGCCAAGTGTAAAGGTATAAACTGGATTGAGTTCACATAGAAGGTCTATCATTCTTTTGTACTAATTTTATGTTGACAATTTAGTCTTGATCTCAATTTGGTTCTAGAATTTCCAAGTTGTAATAAATTAATCAAATTTAATTTCTTGTAATGAAACAATTCTAAACCAAGTTTGGATCTAAAAGAAGCAAATCAATTCAATTCATAAACATAAAAGTAAAGCAATATAAACATAAAAATAAATCAAATCAATTAAATTCATAAAAATAAAAGTAAAATAATAAAACAACCTTTATTCATCATCAAAACAATGCGTCCTTCATAATTCTTGATTCTAAACCAAATGAGTTCAGAACCCCATAATCATATAGAAGAAAACTTAAGAAAAATGAAGAACAAAAGTTATATGTGCAGAATTTTCTATTTGATTCTTTGTAGAATGGAATAATGGCCACAATTATGTATGTTAATGTAGATTAATGTGTAGTAATTACAGAAGATGTATCTAGACTTAGTGTGTCTGAATAGTCACCAAAGTAAGATGTATAATTACTATTGTATGTGTATAAATTCACACACAAGAACACCTATTGTGTGTGTAATTCTCTCCAATTTATCCAATTTTATCATGGTATCAGAGCGTTATTGAGTTCTTCTGTGTGAGTTAAACAAAATAGTATAGTGTCTGTTCAAGACCACACTTGGTCTGTCCAATTTATCCAGTTTTATCGAGCGGAATTCAAGCAATAGGCTATCAACCTATTACTCTTTCAGTGTCCCACAAGCTCAAAGTGGTCGACGTAGTGAGGCGACCATCGTTGGAGGAACCCCATCTCCAAAAAGTGCCCCCCACGCGCCACTAGTCAATCTACACGTGGGCATCATGTGCCGTCGTTGAAGCTTCGATTGCCGATGCGTGCGACTCCGTTGGATTTCTGGCATTCTTTATCATTTAATCTTCTCTCACCGACGAGTCTACCATTGTATTTATTTCCTTGATTGAACAACTTTTCTCCTTTTCCTCTCCTTATTTGTCACTGTTTGTATCCAAGTCATTGTTTACTATACTAAGACCACTTTTTGTTGATTCCAAATGGCTACTGAGATCCCCTTTGAATAGAAAATGATGGGTGGTTCCATTCCTATGTCTTAACAGTTAACAACCAGGAAGTTAAATGGAACTAATTACATTCAATGGTCTAAGGCCACCAAGATTGCATTGATTGGGTATGGAAAACAGAAACATCTAACTGAGTCTGGACCTTCTGAAGCTGACCCTAAGTTTGATGCTTGAGTCCAAGAAGATGCTTATCTAGTCAGCTTATTGTGGAATTCCATGAAACCGAATGTCGCTGACATGTGCACTCATCTTGACACATATAAGGATATATGGGAGTATGTTCGTCTATTCTTTTCTAATAATCTCATCCACATGTATGATTTATCACTTGAATTCTTTCAACTCTAACAATCTGGCAGACCGGTTACTAATTACTTCGCCTCACTGAAGTGTGTTCATGAGGAATTGAATGCCCTATAACCATTGTCTATAGACATGAATGTAATGCAGAAGCAACGAGAACAGATGGTTTTACTCTGATTTCTTGTCGGTTTAGATTCTGAGTTTGAGTCAGTGAAAACCCAAATACTCAGTGGGGCTTCTCTTCCATCATTTGCAGAAACCTACTCTAGGGTTATGAGAGTTACTTCTAAGGATTCATCCACCACTCCGGATGTTACATGTTCAACTCTAATTTGTCAAACACCTTCAGAAAGTAAGAGTCCTAATTATCAGACTCCGTCTCAATCTGTTGATCATGGGACCTGTGGAGGTTGTGGACGTGGACGTGGAAGTGGAGGTCGTGGCACAAGACTTAAATGCTCTCATTATAGCCGTGTTGGACATGTTAGGGAGAATTGCTGGGACCTTCATAGAAAACCAGCTCAAATGATTCATGCAGCTTTATCTAATGTTTCTGTCCCTTCAGTACAGGTGAGCCATTGACTGTGACACTTTCAGGAGAGAAATATGATAAATTTCTCTAGTATCAAATCGCTCACCAGGCATTTCTTCCTACAGCTTCCTTAGCCCATTCAGGTGTTTCTCTTGCTTGTGTGTCTACCTCTTCACAGGTATCTTGGATCATTGACTCTGGTGCTTTAGACCATATGGTCAATACTCTCTTATTATTTTCTGACATTCAGTGCTCTTCCATCTCTAGTGTTACCATAGCTAATGGTTCATCTAATCTAGTGAAGGGTATCGGTAAAACGTGTCCATCCTCTGACTTACCCTTATCCTCTATTTTATATGTTCTATACTTGTCTTTCAATCTTCTATCTGTCAGTAAACTCACCAAGCAACTAAATTGCTCGCTGACTTTCTTTCCTGATTATGTGTTTATTCAGGATTTGAAGACAAATAAGAAGATTGGAGAATGGCATGAAGCACAGGGATTCTATTATCTGGTTGGCCCATTTGTCCTGTTGTCTAGCACCTGTTCTGCAGCTGCTTCTCCACTTGAAATTCATTGTTGTCTTGGTCATCCGTCTTTTGAGAGGTTGAAACTTATGGTTCCTAGTTTGAGTAAAATTCAGTCTTTAAATGTGATCTTGTCAGTTAGGAAAGTATTACCGTGCTTCCTTCAGTTCTAGCGTCAATAATAAGTCCTCAAGTCTTTTCATTTGGTTCATTCAGATGTATGGGCACCAAGTCCTGTTATTTCAAAGTTGGGGTTTCAATATTTTGTTACTTTTATTGATGACTTCTCGAGACATACATGGGTTTATTTAATGAAAGATCGTTCCGAGTTATTGTCTATCTTTAAATCTTACTATTTTGAAATTAAAACCCCAATTTTGATGTGTCTATCAAGATACCCATAGTGATAATACCAGAGAAAATTTTTCTAAATCATTCATTGATTTTATGACCTCTTTTGGCATACTTCATCAGTCTTCATGCCCTCGTACTCCATAACAAAATGGAGTTGCAGAGAGATAGAACTTATATCTTGTTGAAATAGCCAGGTGTTTGATGTTTCAAATGAAGGTTCCGAAGAAATTTTTTTTTTTGGGGGGGGGGGGGGCCTATTCTCACTGCGTGTTAATAAATAGAATGCCATCCACTGTTTTAGAGGGTCGTTCCTCTTATTCTGTGTTGTTTCCACACACACCATCATTTCCCTTTCCTCCACTTGTTTTTGGGTGTGTTGCTTTTGTCTAATAACTTGACAGTAGCATTGAAAAGCTTGACTCTCGTGCTCTTAAATATGTATTCTTGGGATATTCTAGGTTGCAGAAAGGACATCGATGTTATAGTCCTCTCCATCGATATTTTGTGTGTTGATGTCTTATTTTTTGAGAATACTACTTTCTTTTCTGATGCTTCATTCTTGTTTGATTTGAATGAGAGTCATCCTTTGCCTGTGATTTTTCCTTTTCGTCTTTTTCGTCTTGATTTGCAGGTTTATACCTGAGGGCGGGCAACTTCAGAGCCTTTCCCTAATGCTTTGGCCACTCCATCTTCTCCCATGTTGTCTTCAGATCCTGCTCCTGAGCCAGTGCTTAGTGACTTTGATCTTTCTTCTTACCCTATTTCTAACTTTGGGATGCGATTAAACAGACGTACTCTAAGGCGAGAGATGTGGCCCAAGTATACGAGGTCAAGGTGAAAACTGTTGCTGTAAAACAGGGAGTTAAAACTGATACTGAATATGCTAATCAATTGAAATCTTTATTGCAAGAACTTGATCATTATAGGGTGATAAGAATCAAGTGTACTGAAGGTGCTGCTCTTCAAGGATTCCATAGAACGACATCGAGTCTATGATTTTCTTGTTGGACTCAATCCAGAATTTGACCAAGTGCGAATCCAGATTCTTGTCAAACAAGTAGTTTCGTGTTTTAATGAGGTGGTGGCACTGATTCGAGGGGAGGAAAGCAGAAGAGGCCTGATGCTTGATCCACAGAATACAGATAGCTCGGCTATGGTGGTTGGCAGTTACAACAATTTAGCCACAAATATGGAAAGAGCACTAGTATTTGGTAATGGAAGATCCGGTCAACCAAAGACTCAAAACCGTGACTACAAGGACAACTTATGGTACACTCATTGTAAGAAGCCACGCCATACTCGTGAGTGGTGCTGGAAATTAGATGGAAAACCACCAAGCCGAGAGTGGGGACAAAAGGGAGAGCAATCAAAGAAAAACGGCCAAGCCTATGTTGCGGCAGTGCAACAGAATAAAGCAACACCACGAGAGATAGGCAATCTCAACCAAGAAGTTGAGAGGGTGAGATCTCTTATTGGAAACCTTGACAAACCATCAGGTATTGGTTCATCGGAATATTTAGGTAAGTTTTGATTGTCTATTGGATTAAATGTCTTAAATATAACCTTTGCCAACTCATGGGTCATTGATTAAGGTGCTACCGACCATATGACCCATTCATCAAACATTTTTTCCGCATATTCCCTATGTTCAAGTAGTAGAAGAATAGCCACAGCTGATGGCTCCTTGACCACTGCAGCATGTATAGGAGATGTCAAAATAAGCCCATCACTGATATTAAAAAATATTCTTTACGTCCCTAAGTTAACCATGAACCTCGTTTCTATCCAAAAACTCACTCAAGATTTAGGTTGCAATGTGGTTTTTTTGTCATAGTTTTTGTGTATTTCAGAACGAGGATTCGAGGAGGATGATTGGACATGCTAGAGAACGGGATGGACTCTACTATCTTGAAGCACAAGTCAATCAAGCATTACCAAGGGCAAATCATCTCATTCTTTTGTCTCAGAAAGTTTTTCATCCAATAAAGAAAAAGTTTGGCTTCACCATCGCCGACTTGGACATCTATCATTTAGGGTTATTAACGTTCTGTTTACCTCTTTATTTAAAGGTCTAAATGTTGAACATTTTCATTGTGAAGTGTGTGAACTTGCTAAACACAAACATGTATCTTTTCCGGTTAGCAATAAAAGGAGTTCCATTCCTTTTTATCTCTTTTTCCTTTTTACAGATCTGGCCCATGGGACATAATTATTCTTGAATAACTTTTTAAGTTGTTTTGAGGGGATTTGTTGAAGTTGAGAAACAGAAACAGTAGGTGTTGAAGAAGAGAGGGTCTCTGACGTGGATTCCATTTTTAAACTTCAAAAAGAAGGAATGAGGAGCTTAACCTCAGAAGAAATGTCTGACAGAGTGTCTTGGAAAGTATCCAGAGTGTCCTGGAGTGTCTCTGGTCGTCAGAGCATCGTCAAAGTGCTGGACATTGTCGTTTAGTGGTCGGATGGACTTGCGAACTGAGGCAATCATTGGAGAGGCTGGCTGGAGGTGAGTTGGTAAACCCCACGCTCAGAAGCGCAAGTGAATGCTGTAAGAGTGCATCTGATGTGCTTTAATGTTGGCATGCGTTAGGGGCCTGTGATCTTCAAGGCTTGGCTTAAGGCGGTTTTCAGTGTCATATGCTGCTCTTGGGTGGTCTGGTTAGGTTCGCTGACAATAAGAAGATGCTCTATGGTAGCAAAGAAAGACAATCTAGGAATTGAGAAGCAAAGATTAGGGTTCTAAGTTGATAGACACGCAAGAACAAGATAATTAGGGTTTTGTTATACAGACATAAGAACCCTAATAGACGAAAAAAAATATTTAGGATCTTTGCTTTGATACCATGTGAGTACAGAAAATTTGAGAAAAACTAGACACACCTAATGGGTGGTTGTGTTTGTATTTATATCCTTAGAGCCTATAAAAATAGGAATGTAAATGATTACATATCAATTACAATCCTACACTACCATATATATATATATTCTATATATACTTTATATTTTTTTATAGCTATGAAGGCCTTCTAATTTAAGCTCCTCTTCCTACAGTTAAATCAAAATCCAAATATCAAATAAACTTAAAGAAATTGCATAATATTTATCTTAGATTCAAGGAAATAACAGTATCAAATATTCAATATTTGATTATAATTAGATGCCATAATTGTCATTTTGGTTTTGGCTAAGCATGTACATTGTGATTCACAACTCATACATGTTCATGCACAGCAAACATCTGTTTCTCTCCCAGGATGTCTCTTATAGCTTCTTATTTTATTTGGCTGGTACTTGTTCAATTATTCTACAGTATCTTAATTCTAAACACATGGGATAGTGATTATACTTATTTCTTTCTACAATCCCAAGGTGTTTCTTTTAGTGTCTCATTTTGTTTGGCTGATACTTGTTCAATTATTCTACGACATCTTACTTCCAAACACATGCCATAGTTAGTGATTATACTTATTTGTTTCTACGACAGGGAAGTCATATATCTGGCAAGAATGGGCGCATCCATTGTTCACTAAATATCAACACAGAAACTGGACGCTTATCAGCTAGGAGACCAAATCTGCAGGTTTGTAAAATGTGCTTTGGGAACCTAACTAATATCCAGCTGTATATTATAACTGAAAGGTGCAGATCCTTGGGTTTTACTTAGATTGCCTCACTAATGATTTGTCGATTGGGTTGTTATCTGTCACCTATGCATATACCATGCTTATGATGTCCACCTAAAGTAACAAAGAGGTGGAATGCCTTTTTTCCTCCTCTGTTTCTCTCTTAACATTTATGGGAGTGATAAAGTTCTTGTGTTCTGTAAATCAGAATCAGCCTGCTTTGGAGAAAGATCGCTATAAGATCCGCCAGGCATTTATTGCTGCACCAGGAAACTCCCTTATTGTTGCTGATTATGGACAAGTGCGCCATTTCAGTGATTCTTCTATTCATAAGTAGTTATGACTGTTCCTTTTTACCAAATGTTCACGTTGTTGATTGACATATATCTTCATAAATTAGTTGGAACTTAGGATTCTTGCACATCTTGCCAACTGTAAGAGCATGTTGGATGCCTTCAAAGCTGGCGGTGACTTCCATTCAAGGACTGCAATGAATATGTATCCACACATCCGTGAAGCTGTTGAACAAAAGCATGTTCTTCTTGAGTGGCACCCTCGACCTGGGGAAGAAAAGCCACCAGTTCCTCTATTGAAGGTAAACAATATAATTTCTTCTTTTTGATTTGCATGAATACCAAGAAACTGCATCTGTTAGGTATCACTGGCTTCCTTAGAGATAATTGAGGTTTCATTATTGATGAATTTAAAGTGAGACAATTAAGGTTTCAAACAACTGTAGTATTCAAGTTTATTGGGGGATGGGGATGGCATAATTAGTCATCTGAGAGATATATCCAACTAGAATGCTTGTGCAATCTAGAAACCATAGTTTGAAATCACTTTCAAGTAGAGGATTTATGGCTTTCAACTTGATCATTAGAGTTTTTCTTCATGCAACTCCCATATCCAATCAAATGGTAAACTTTTCAGTTTTGTATATTTTACCCAAAACATAACCAAGAGATTTTACTACTAGGAAAAAAATGAAAATAAAAATTTAACAGTGCATTTGCCAGTGCCTCAGCCTGCAATAATACTTCTTTGTAACATAAAACTGACTCCTGATTATATAAATTCCATATATACCCTGTGGCTGTGAGCAACATATTTCCTACTGTCTTTGATAAAAGACAATTCTGGCCCTTGGGATTGAAGTATTGCAATAAATATAGTAGAATTTATATACAATTGATTTATTCTGTGTTTTTGACTGTTCTCCAACTTCTATATCTACAATTTTCTAATTGAAAAATGCGTGAGGCCTAATATCTCAAGATCACACAACCAGAAAGTATACAATTAAAAGAACACAGGGATTTGACGTGGAAACCAAAATCGGAAAAAACCACGAGTCCTAAACGAAGGAATAGGCAATTGGTTTTAACAATATAAGTCGGGTTATAAAGTTACAACTACAAAGTTCTCAATCGACTCCTTGATCCCTTGTGTTGAAGCTTTTACTCAAATTCATGGTGCACCCTTACTAACGAAAGACCAATCTTCAATCCCTTGAAGATCACAAACCACAAATGTGTGAAGTTTTTGCTAAGCGATGAAGAAAGAAATATTGAATCAATTTAGGAGACTTGAATCCTTGTTCTTTGTGTATCAAAAACCCTTGGAAAAGGCCTCAATATATGGAGCAGCTTCGGAGACCTCTGAAAACTGCCATAAAATAGCTTGTTTCTAAAACAACATCAGTCGCTCACTGGGGCGAGAGAGTCGATGAGCTTGTGACTGCCTTGAAGTCTAATTTGTTTTAGCCAGTGAAGATTTCAACGAGACAATAACTGCCTTGACATGCATTCTGGAATAGCCAGTGAGACAGCCAGCAAGGTGCTTTGAAGAATATGCAACATTCTTATGTTGAACCTGTTTTAGCTAGCGAGATTTCCAGCGAGGCATACAGCGATATATAGAACAATCACCACATTGAAACTATGCAAAAATATGCAAAAAATTCTTGTTGGCTAACTTGTTGGCAATCTCGTTGGGGCGAGCTTCCCAATGGGCTTCAAATAACTTCCTATCAAAGTAGCTGCTGAACTCTATTTTGCTTGAAATTGTACAGGCAACACCCCTAGATCCTGGCTACGGATCCATGTAATTTCGGCACTAAAAAGCCTTCAAACTTATACTTTCGACACCTTAACCAAATATCTACAAGTACAAGTTTTAGATCATTTTTTTGTTCACTAATTTACCAATTACAAATATAAACCTGACACTAATTCATATTAAAATATTTAAATATTAACTGTGAATCTTAGTGCTTTATGTAGAGCCTATATATAACTGAAAACTGTTAGTATTCTGGTGCAACTATGTTGACATTCTTCCTTGAGTTTCATATATGAAATGTTTCAACTTCTTTTTCTTTAGGATGCATTTGGTTCTGAAAGAAGGAAAGCAAAGATGCTCAACTTTTCCATTGCTTATGGAAAAACTCCAGTTGGTCTTGCCCGTGATTGGAAGGTATCCTTGTGTTCACATGTCCAAAATGAGCAATGATTTCTCTTGTTTTAACTGATGAGGTATTTTAATGTACTGAGAAATGGAAATATTTATTTTTTGATCCCTTGTACTGAGGGATCGTATTTTCCAATTCTACTATCAGGTTTCTGTAAAGGAAGCAAAAGAAACAGTCAATCGATGGTACAGTGGGAGACAAGAAGTTCGGGCTTGGCAAGAAGAATGTAAGAAGAAAGCTCGACAAAAGAATTGTGTTCACACATTGCTAGGACGAGCCCGCTGGTTCCCTTCAATGAGTAATGCCACACCTGCCCAAAAAGGTCACACTGAACGAGCTGCCATCAACAGCCCCGTACAGGTTCTTTTATCTCAACACCTTCAAATGCCCTCTCTCTCAAATGTTATGGTTGAGTTCTAATGTAGACAATCACGACAGGGTAGTGCTGCTGATGTTGCCATGTGTGCCATGTTAGAAATTTCAAAGAATGCGCATTTGAAGGAGCTTGGTTGGACACTTCTTTTACAGGTTAAGTTATTTCACCAAACACTCCCCTACCTGACCCTAAAATTAGAAAGACAAATGAAGCAAAACCGGATGCAACAAAAGTTGTGACATGTGTGCACTTGATCCCACCTTGTTCATGGTTTCCATAACACGATGGGATATATTGTTGAAAAAGCTTGCACTTGGTTGTCAACTACATCATCATCATCATCATTTTCGCTTCATCCATCTACCATGCAACTGTTAGGCTGTGCGTGACAACATCATCATTTTCACTTCGTCCATCTGCCATGCGACTGTTAGAATTCTTGGAATATTCTAGATAGTCATGGGTTGTGATTGATTGTGTTTCCTAATTTTGGTATTTCCTAATCCTAGTATTTCCTAATTTGGTTGTCTAGTATTTTCTAATTTGATTGTAATCTACAAGTATAAATACAATACAAAGGGAGGTGAGGATTTAACTCACTCTTAATTTTTCCTTTATTCTTTTCAACTTGGTATCAGAGCATTGTTTTTTTTTCCCTCCTTCCTTCTACAAAAAAAAAAAAAAAAAAACCCTAGTTCTCACGTCACTACCAGCAGCCCTATGTCTGGCTACCGGAGCATGTTCGGCGCTCTTCGTCAGTAACTCGCCTTTCATCAGCGATCCTTGTCGGAGAAGACCCATCGTTTGCCGCCAAGCGACGCTCCTCCACGCGCCAAATCTCTCTCGGCGAGTACGATCCACGCGCCTCAGGTCTCCGACGCGTGCAAGCGCGTGTGTCGGCGATTTTTTTTTCCGGCATTCTTCGATCATTCTCGCCTCTTGCCGTTGCTGATGACTGGTTGATCTCCTTCTTGTTTGGAAAATCTGTTCTTGTTCGTTTGACGGTTCTCGTCTCTGCAACACTGTTCGCTGTTACTAGTTGATGGTTG
>QLOD02000013.1:18094152-18105857 GCA_003260245.2 Sideroxylon spinosum | reverse complement strand
ATCAAGCTACTGCAATGTCTCGGTAAGAATCTAAGTACAATTAGAATATGAACCAGGAACCTTCGATCCATGCCATCCTTGGTGATATCAACCTGCTCATCCAAAATAGCATCAATTCTATGATTGTGTGTAGGGACTGGTGGTAATGATGCAGTAGTGAGTATCAAGTCGGGGTGGTAGTCAACAAATGAGGAATCAAATGGTGCATCAGAGGATTGAATATGTCTTTTGCAAGCAACAAGGTCCTCAACATAAAAAATAGGGCTAAAATCAAAGTGTGAGGGAATATCGATAACATATGTGTTCGATCCAATCCATTTAAAAATTTTAAAGGACCAGCATTGCGAGCTTACAATTTCGAAACGAACCCAGAAGGAAAACGTTCCGACCTTATTCTAATCTTCACATAATCACCTTATTCTAATCATCACATAATCCCCAACATTAAAAGCAACATGTCTTTTATGTAAATTAGCTTTAAGTTTATATGTCGCATTAATTGACTCTAATAACTTATTGATATCAACTTGCACGTCTTGAATATGTTGCGTAAACGTATCAGCTAACTCAGACACTCTAGTAAACGAAGACATGGGAACTAGATCTAAAGGCTTTCTGGGTTTATAACCATGCACAACTTCAAAGGGCTCATTCCTATCAACCTATTCATAGAGTTATTGTAGGCAAACTTAGCAATAGGAAGGATTAAATCCCAATTCCTATGATGAACTTTAACTAAGCACCTCAAGAGATTCCCTAAACTACGGTTAATAACTTTTGTTTGGCCATCAGTTTAAGGGTAATACGCTGTGGAAAATTTGAGTTTTGTACCAACTAGATGCCAAAGAGTTCTCCAAAAATAGCTAGGGAAGCGAACATCCCCATCAGTCACTATGGTTTTAGGTAGACCATATAGCTTGACTATCTCCGAGAAATATAATTTGGCAACTCTAGAAGTATCGAACATTTTACTACAGGGAATGTTTTGAGCCATTTTAGAAAAACGATCTACCACCACAAGAGTAGAATCATGTTTCTTAGGTGTGCGTGGAAGACCTAAAACAAAGTCCATACTAACATCTTACCATGGACAACTAAGGATAGGAAGGGGTTATAAAGACCTGTATTCTGCTTCCTATGTTCAGCTAACTGACAAGTACGATATTGACTGACTATTCTACTAACATCTTTCTTCAAACTCGGCCAATAAAACTGATGTTCAATTTCTGCTATGGTCTTGTCACATCAAAAATGTGCTGAAAGACCTCCAGCATGAACTTTCGACACTAGGAAATCCCGTATTGAAGGATATAAAGTTTATTAGTCTTGAACAAGAATCCATCCTGAAGAATGAATTCATCATAAACTTATGAATTTCCATTCTGCAGCTCTAGAAATATCTTTCCAAAATTAGGATAGGGATCATACTCATCCTTAAGCCCATCAAATCCTATCCTCTTAACCCTTATAATAGAAAGTAAGACACACGACAACTAAGAGCATCAGCTATCTTATTATCAACTCCTGATTTATGCTTTATGACAAACGATAGGCCTGCAAGTATTCAATCCAATGACCATGCCTATGATTAAGCTTCTTTTGAGAACTTAGATAACGTAAGGCTTGTACCACTGCATAAAACCCCTTGTCATAGCTAGAATACTTTTGCTTAGCCTCACACAACTTCTCGCTAAAGTAAGCGATTGGGTGACACTCTTGACTAAGTACTCCTCCAATACCTACTTCTGATGCGTCACATTCTACCTTAAAAACTTTTAAAAATCAGGGAAACGCGATAAAGAGGACTTAGTCATTCTTTTCTTGATGTTCTCAAAGGCCCTTGCAGCATTCTTTGTCCACTTAAACTCTTTTTGTTTCAAACATTTAGTTGGAGAGGCATAATGGTATTGAACCCTTTGATGAGTCAGCGATAAAAAAGTAACTAACCCATGGAAACTCCACACATCATGAATAGTTTTGGGTTTAGGCCAATCTAGAATTGCTTTAACATTTGAGGGGTCAGCCGAAATTCTTTCAGAGGACATAATATATCCTAAAAAAACAACCTTATCAGTAAAGAATGAACATTTTTTCAAGTTGGCATAAAGGTTTTCTTTCCGAAGTGTGGATTAGACTTGAGTCAGGTGGTCAACATGTTAATCCCTACTTTTACTATAAATAAGGATATCATCAAAATAAACCACCAAAAACTTTCTCATGAATGGCTTAAGCACCTAAGCCATTACTCTTATGGAGGTACTAGGGACATTTGAAAGCTCAAAAGGCATGACTAACCACTCATAAAGGCCATATTTGGTTTTAAAAGCATTTTTCCATTCACCCATTGGCCGAATTCTAATTTGATGGTGCCCACTTTCCAAATCAATTTTGGAAAATAATGTAGCACCTGCTATCATATCTAACATATCATCTAGCCAAGGAATAGGAAAACAATACTTCATAGTTTTTTTGTTAATTGTCTTACTGTCAACATATATTCTCCAAGAACCATCTTTCTTGGAATCAAGAGGGCTGGAATAGCACAGGGACTCATGCTCTCTCTAAGGAATCCCTTTTTGTGAAGTTCATCAACTTGCCATTGTAATTCAGCATGCTCAGTAGGATTCATCCTATAATGTGGCAAGTCAGGAAGTATAGCTCCTGGGATTAAATTGATTGTGTGTTGGATGTCACGCAATGGGGGTAAACAATTTGGGAGATCCTCAGGAAAAATATCGTGAAGCTCCACAAGTCTCTCATATGCTTCTCCTGATGTGGCTTCGGAGAGTCCACAAGAACTTCCTTGACTACCAAGGCAAACACGATATATTCTTTCCCACCCATATCACGAATGAGTTTTTTAGGGCTAATGAAGTTCAACCCCTTTCTACTCATTATTTCTTTTCCTTTGTTGGAATTAGCCTGTTTCGGAGGAATAGGCTTGAGATGAATTTTTTTCTTGCCATTAAACATAAAGGAGCATAAATTGGAACGGCCATAAAGAGTAATATCTAAATCAAACAACCATGGCCTTCCCAAAATGATATGTCCTACAACCATGGCCTTCCCAAAATGATATGTCCTACATCTATAGAAATCACATCACACCAAATTTTATTTTTATAATCAAGGAACTGAATAGGCACCTGACAATGCTCTTTTACTATTATGGATGAAGCATCTACCCAAGAAACATTATATAGGTGAGGGTGAGGAACAGTTTGAAGTCCTAGACGGGCAACTATACTTGAAGATACTGTATTTGATGCAACTACTGCTATCCACTATGACCTTACAACACTTATCATTGATCTTCGTATAGGTGTGGAAAATGGCATGACGATGCCAGTCTTCCATTTCTCGGGTTTGCGTAAGGACACATTGAACGACACCTACTCGAGGATTGCTAGAGGTGAGTTATCTCTCTTTTAACAAGGGGAAATAGTCCTAAAACATCCTACTAAATTTTCCTCATACTCTTCAACCACATCTTCGAACTCTTCCATGTTAGGTTCGTACACTTGCTTCTCTACTGACTCATCACCCTCAACTCTCTCATCCTCTCCAATAACTAGAGCTCAAGAGAGGCAACTAGTAGACACGTGCCCAAAACCATGACACTTAAAATATTGGACTCGAGAGTTATTTTTAGAACCCTCAGGTAATTTACCCTTATTCTTATTATCTTTCAAAACCTCGGTATTAGGAGGTAGTCCCAAAACATATGTAGTTTTGATGAGGAAGGGCAATTATGAGGGGGGTGATTGTCATTACACTTTGTAAGTTGGGGTTTAGCTACTAGTTCGTGGTTTTGGACTAAAGTGTAAGTCTCATCGAAAGTGGTAACTCCTCTAAGTACAACCTAAGTTACAGCTGCTGGGCTTCTTGGCCATGCATGGGCTTGCCTGGCTGGGAGCTGGGCCCGCATGGGTGTTGGCAGGACATGGGCCCACGCGGGTACTGGACTAGTCAGATTTCTGGGATAACTTTGGAGCAGTTTTTTGGGCTTCAAGATGACAGAATCCGAAGATGGCTTCAACAGAAACTTTTTAGCTTTTCAGGTTTTCTTTCCAATGAAAAGGGAATCGCATCAATCCATATTTTGAGTGAAAAGTTATGATTGAAAAATCAAAGGGGTGTCGTGCTGGGCTTCTCTGCTGGCAACAATCTGGAGCGAACTTTGTTTGAAATTTTAACCTTCCGAAGAGTTAAATTTGAAGATGTCTTCAACGGAAAAGTTGTATATAGTCGAGTCCTCTTTCCAACCGTGTAGCACAAGTCAAATTGATCTCTATAAACAACGTTATGGTCGAAAAACTGAAGAGGTGTTGCGCTGAAATTTTCTACTATAACACTTCTTGGACTGTTTTGAGCTTGGGACTACTTCGTTCTTCTTGGCAGCCATTATAATTGATATTTTACATAGAGATGGCCCTTGGGAGGTCTAGAAGACATGGTAGCCTTTCTTTTCCGTGTTTTAGAATCTGAAACACACAAATGACATTTAATCACAAGACTGAGATAACTAAGCTAAGATCGGGTATTTTAATAAATAAACATACGTAATTGGCATGTCTAAGAGGTAAAAAATCATTTAATATCACATGCCAATCATTATCTTTGTGAAGTCGTTTTGTTTCGTACTCATTTATCTTTTATATATTGTTTTGTGTGTTGATTTATGCTTTCATCATGTTAGTAGAGTAGTTTAATTCTTAGACTCAAGACATTAAAGGTAGTGATGGTCGTGTGGTGAGCTCAAACATAAAATATTTTCAATGTAAAATCTTCATTAATTATTAATTGGAATTCTTGATAAGCTTTGGGTTCTTTTGGAATCGAGTCACCTGTGTTATACCATTGTCCAGTTATGAGTTCTTACTCATGCACAACAGATCGTTCGTTCAATGACCTAGCGACTCCAAAACTAGTTTTCTAAAACCATAAATTAGGTTTTCTTTCAAAATCAAATTGCCTGTCTTATAATTATAGATTGGTTACGAGTTTTCACTCGTGCATACCAAATATTTGATTCAATGTCCCAGTAATTTGAAAACTAATTTTTGAAAACCATAACCTAGGTTTTGTTATGAAATCGACCACCCGTGTTAGAGCTTTGTTACGAGTTCATACCCATGCACATTAGGTATTCAGTTTAATATCTCAGTAGTTCGAACTTAATTTCAAAAGCCTCTATTTACCTTGAGCTTTTCGTAAACTAATTTTTAGAAAAAAAAAAAGTTCCTCCAACCTAGTAACGCATGTGCGATTGCTAGGTTGAGTTATATGTGCATTTGAGTAAACCACCATTATCCCACTACCTAATATAGTTCGAAGTCAAGATTGTTTAGTTATTTTATTTCTAATGTTTTCAATTTAGTTTATTATTCAAATTCCTTCACTCCACCATTCGTAACTTAAACCATCTTGAAAGCATTCCCTAAATCCAAAAATGGTATAGAGTAAATTAGGTTCACCTACTAAGTAAGAGGACAAGTCACAAGTTTAATATTTTTAACTTCTCCCTCCCTGTGAAAAGAATGATCTGTACTCAACCATAATATCAAGGTCGAGGGGTGTAGTGTATGCTATGTACTGTGATTCTTCTAGGTAAGGCTTAGGTTGTGTATTGATGTAAGGTAGAAGGATAGTAGATTATAGGTTGAGATAGTTTAAAACTTATGAACAGAACTACCCAGTACATAATTGAGAGTTGGATGCAGCATTTTAGCATTAAAGAATTGGATGCATATCTAAATGGGAAGAAGTTTGAGGGATTTTCTAATCATAAAAGCTTGAAGTCTATTTTTACTCAGAATAATTAGAATTTTTGACAAAGGAAATGGATGAATTATATAGAGATCTATGATTTTGATTTGCAGTATCATCTAGGTATAATTAATGTGATTGCAGATGCTCTCAACAGGAAGACTCATTGCACCATAGTGAGTTTTGTTATTTAAGAATGAGAGATGACAAGTAGTTTGGGTGATTTTAACTTGATGTTTCAGGAGGATGCTGGGCATGCAATGTTATGTACCTCAATCATTCAGCAAGTTTTGTTGACAAGGTGATTGAGGCTTATAGAATAGGTTAGGAGACAAAAGAGATTCGAGTTAAGATTTGGAGTTATGTGGTTGGGTAAGGATGGCTAGTAAGAACTAATGATGTGGTACGATTTCAAGGAAGATTCTTTTTACTATAAATTAAGATTTAACGGTTAAAAATTCTTTTTTTTTTTTCCATTCTCGCTTAATTCTTATTTTAATGTACTTCATTACCATCTATCTCATAAAACGGTTTGGAAATTTTAAATTTCACCGTATTTTAAGGGTGGAAATCATATGTAAATCAATACTGTCAACTTAAATTTCACCAAATAATTATTTTTAGAAAGTTGAATCTTCTAAATTAAAACACTATAATTTATGTTTTTCTTTCATGGTGCTTATTAAAAATTAGTTAGAGAGAGAGAGGGGTCAAAATACATACAGTAACTACTAGAACTTAAAGTTTTGTAAAAAAAAATTAGAACTCATGATTATCATAATTTTTTTTATTTGAATTTTTTGTACAAAGTTTCAATTATACAAGAAACTTAATACTAATTTTATTCAGAATACTATAGGCACAGGTTGTTACTAGTATTTTATAAAGTAAGTCAAAAAAAAATTATCAAATTTTATTATCTTTCTATACAAACTTACATTCTCTTCTTAGTTTTATATTCTTTCTTTTACATTCTGTATACTATGTCTCTCTCTCTCCTTTTTTATGTATATATTTCCTTTCTTTGAAAAAAAATCTCAAGTTGAATATTAACAAAAACAAATTGATTAAGATTATTAAGTAGTTTATTGAGATGATTTATTTGACTAATGCATATAAATTTGTATGTTATATATATATATATATATATATAATTCATTTTTTGTAAGAGATGTTCGATAATTTATGCTTTTATTTTTTTTAAATTATAAGAGATTGTATGAATAATGATTTAAATAAAATTAAAATTACAAGAGTTTTTATTGGCAAGAAAGTAAATGCTCTAAATTTTCTTTAAAAAAATTAAAAGAATTTCAAAAATTTTTTAATTTTCTCTAATCAAATTTTATTATGTCATTTATACAATAATTATTTCTTTTTTTTTTTTTTGAACTTTTACGGAAGACCAAACATTAGGACTATTCTTGAATATATAATTAATTAGTTATAAGTTGACAATTATTTAAAAAATAGATAAAAATAAATAGTTGGATCGATTTAAACGATTAATCGTTGAATAATTAATCATTTATAAGGTTTGATTTTCAATTCAAAAAAATTTAAATTTAGTCAATTCGATTTTTTTCCTTGCTCACGTTTCCGTAATCCAAATCAAATTTTGGGTGATGGAACCTAGAAAAGGAAGGAAAACAAAAATATGTATAGAGTGATAAGAAGTGAAATATGAATTCGAAATGCGTATAATAAGATAAAATAAATAAATTTTAAAAATTTTTTAAGATTATTAGAGTTTATCTGTAATCCAAACTCACCCGTAAAAGATAAGGGGAGCCAACTACCTTAAGTTGCATGATTCATGTCGGATCCTGTCTCAAGCAGGCGTTGACTGTCCCTACCCATTTCTAATGAAACACAAACAAGCCTATTCTCTATTTAAGATTCATCCCATTCTCAGCCTCAATAGACAACCGGAAAAAGGGGCAAGATCACACACTTTGATGACCAAAGCTCAAAACACTTCACACAAAGTTACAGAAATTTGAATTTTCCTGGTGGGTTTGGCATCAGTGACCTATCCACACGAACATTGAGCTCTGGTTCGGTGGGTTGTTGGTATGAGCTTTTCAATCTCGATCTTGTTATGCAATTTTTTTTATTTGTATTTTTTTTAAATTTATTTACATGTGATTCTATTGATTTCTGGTAATTTTTTATATGTGATTTGTGGTAGTTAGTTTTAGATCTTTCAGTTTTGTTATTATCTGTAGCAACTGATAATTGGGTTTGCTTTATGATTTAATGGATGCACCTTTGAATCATTTATTATGATTCAGTTTGTAATTTGTGATATTCATCGACCAGTTGGTGAGATTATTGGTATATCGAAGTTCAATTTTTTGTTCAAAGGCTGAAGTTTTGCTTGAATGTGATAAAACTCAACATGATTTTCTTTTGAGCGTATGAGATGATTTTCATTTCGTCCCCTCTAGCTGGGTTTGGGCTGGAAAGTCGAAATCAGTGTGGATATGTTGATTTTTTTCAGGTACTACGAATGCAGTTTTCGTTTCATTTCAGATTGTGCATTTCATTCTTATGAGGATCAGAAGTTCACGATGTGATGGCGTTCAATGCACTAATTTTATGGGTATTGATGGTCCCAAATCATTAGCATTTCTTGTTGACCTAAAATCAGGAATCCCAGCCAATTTACTAATTCTGAACCTATTCTAGTTGAAGTAGTAGGAGTTTTTCCACATTCATACCAATAGTGGCGGATCTAGGATTTTGGGTAAGGTGGCTAGTGTAAAACATTTTGTATTGACTGGAGTGTAAAGTAAAATTTTATAAATTTTGAGGGACCGAACACTATGTTATATGAAAAAAATCTTAAAATCTATGAGGGTATTAAATGATTTTCAAAACTTGGGGGGCCAAACACTATATTATATGAAAAAAAATCTTAAAATCTATGGGGGTATCAAAGGATTTTCAAAACTTGGGGGGCCATGGCCCCTACTTGTGCCCCCTTCGAACCACCCCTTCATTCCAACCAATTTTGATTAGTTTTTGGCTTCTTTTACCTTTTCAAGTTTTTGGATTTATTAATTTCTGACTTAGAATTGTTAATTTCTTAGTAGCTTTGATTGATCAATGCTGTAGTTAAATCTTTTGAGTTTTTAGGATTTTAAAACATTTTCTTTCTAATCAGACTGCTGTCTCCCACCGCTCAATTCTTGGTATTTGCTCTTCCTTGTGAATCTTGTTCTTTTCACAAATCAGTCAACATAACATTTCGGTTCTTTGGATATGAACCATATACCTTATTGGTAACTGCTTTGTAGGATTTATGAGAACTTACATAGAAAGATGAGTTTCTATGATTTGTGCACTTCATTAGTTGGTGATTGTTAATTTACGTTCTTGCTCATATGATCTCTTGTTTGCGGAGCTAATTATTAAATGGGCTTAACAAGATGACAGTAGTCTGCTAGTTGAATAAGAATTAGTGTTATGTAAATTAATGTTGTGACAGATTTGCTCCCTAGTGGTCACTAATTTGAATCTCGTCGCTTTTGAAAGACTTATCCAGTCGTTAACTCTAAGACTCCAGGGATTAGTTGAGGTGTACTCAAGTTGGCTCAAATACCCTGAGTATTTAGAGAGAGAGAGATGATTTAGAGAGTTTATTATCTTAGTTCTCAAAGTTGCAACTGGTTAAACTTCAAATTTTCTTCGCAAGTTTGTAATCTTATACATACCTCTTTCTTGGAAGCATTAGGAATTAATGGAAAACTATCAAATTGAAATATGAAGAAATTTCCTAAATAATTACACAACATAACAAGGCTGTCCTATATAGACAATCTTCAATTTGTATTTCTGCTGACAGGGTCCTGAGCTGCTTTGAAGCGACATTATTGAGCGATTTCCGGGGATCATAACTTCCCCTCGAGAAAACAATTTTACTCGGACTTCTGATTTTGGAGGAAACATGGTTCCGACACTGGAAGCCATCAAGGGCGGCGGAGGATCCGTCAAAGTGGGGACTACTGGGAAAATCAGCACTTTGATGTCCAGGGAACTACAATCTTCAAAGCCTGCAGCTCAAACATCATTATCATCTAGGAATAAATCTTCTACATTTTCTATTTTGGGTCCTGGTGGTGCTATTTCTCCCAGGAAACTAAAGCCAAGAACTTCACTAGATGAAGCAAGCCGCAGCAGAAGCGTCAATAAGAAAAGCCCTGAAACTTCAAGGAAAACGAAACAGTACAATCGGAATTCCCATCAAATTCCAATGCTGGACCCTGACAATATTTCCTTAGATGGAACTCCTAGCCGAGAGAAACCTGAAAAAAGAGGATCTTACATTGTTGAAGTAGTGGACATAAAATGCGGTAACTCGGAAAGGACATGGGCCAGCCCTATAAAAAATCGGCTCAAGAAGATTGGTTTCTCGAAGCTTTCCGAGAGCATTGGCTAAAGCTGCAACTTTTTAACATCTTTCAGGTTCCTGTAATTGAATCCAGAAATCATGTCTGGCAGATTCCTCTCTGCAACTTTCACCATAGAATACATGCTTGGTATGAGCTTCCTTCCTCCTAATTTCTTCCTATTTTTTGGGGTTGTGATCAAAGATCCCATCTTGGGTCTGGAGTAACTGGTTGTGGAGGCCGTGTCTGACAATTGACATCTAGGCTTTTTCTCCGACTTATCTTGGCAGCTTAGCTGAAGCTGGGTAAAGTACCCAATTTCTTTCTTTATAAGTGATCCAACTGTCCCTCTGGTACCTAATTCTACAGGGATTCTTGCTGCCATTTTTTCGGGGAATAGTTGTGGCAATTGTGCTGGATTTTATACATGAATTTTTTTTTTTTTTTTTTTTTTTTTAATGGTTTGGTTGGAAGGTAGAGGAGGCTTGTGGATGAAGACAGGTGGTTTTAGGTTTTGTCTTGTTGAGCAAATTGCTTCAAACATATCATTGTGGACCGCTTAGCTCGTAACCCTGGAATTGTCACATGAATTCTTTGCCTATCTTTTCTGCAGTGAAAGGCAATGTAGTTTATTTAAAGGATTTGATGGTGCCATGGTCATTGTAATTATGTGTATGCAATTAAAACAATTTAGTTGTTTAATTCCTGTCTGTACCACCTCTACAACTGGTGCTCAATTATGTTTTCTTCCAATTTTTTATTTTTTTAATTTTTTTCGGAAGCCTTCTCTGAAAGGTTAATTCTGGATAATTGTTGCATGATGGGTTCATGATAATATATGCTATTATTTACCCATTTTCCAAATTCTTTGCACAATGGGTTCATGCTAATATGCCCTATTATTTACCTTATTTTTAAAATTCTTTTTTGAATTAAGCATTTGTCAAGATTTTAAAAAGATAGAGGGATTCAAAATCAATCTTCTTGTTTGGTTTGTGTTAAAAAATAGAAGAGAAAACATATGGGAGTTGAGTTATTGAAAATAATTAAATTAAAAAATTAATTTATTGATAAGAACTTTTATAATGTTATATTATTTTGAATTACTCAAATTAAATCATGCATTTGAGATTCATATGTCCTCTGTCTTTTTCTTTTCTTTTTTCCGTTTTCCTTTTCCTTCCACAAAATCCTCCCTCCAATTTACACATCCATGGACAAATATAGGATTCTTGTTGAAGCTAACATCTCACCGGATGGTCCAACGGGTACCAGAAAAAATCAGAGAGATGTGATCCTTCATTTTGGATTTTCTAGGTTAGCTGTTTCTTGTCTTGCCTTGAACTGTAAGGGAGAGTAAAGGATGGTTTTTTTTTTTTTTTTGGTGGATCAACTCAAGAGCTTTTGGATGGAATGCTTCAGCTAGTTCCTTTTGTTACGAGTTTTACTTCTTTCCTTATTTGTTATGGCTTTTGTGCTTTGTGAAAGTGACCGAGGTTCCTTTTGGAAAGAAAAGTTACAGATTTTTTTTATTTTTTTTTT
>QLOD02000013.1:17968223-17987172 GCA_003260245.2 Sideroxylon spinosum | reverse complement strand
CCCAAAACTTTAAACCTTATTAGATCACTTTAAATGGGCTAAACCTTTTATGATAGCCAATAACACACAATTAATAATACACTAGCCCACAATTGATTGTTTTTCCAACACCGTCACCTATTTATTGGTTCGAGTGGAGTGGTAGTAGTCTTTGATCGAGCACCGGGAGGTACGTTTTTTCCAATTTATAATGGAAGGTATCGTGATTTGCACAGAATCGAAATGCACAGTGTGTAAGAAAGCATAACAGTCTTAGGCATCTAGGTCAAACAAGTCGATTTTTTTTTTTTTTTTTTTGTTCTACGAAGGTATTGTTAACATTTTATCGGAATACCATCAACTTTGAAATATTTGGCGAAGTGTTGTTAGTGAAACCGCAAAATGGGTGTGTGGTTTTAAAACCGTATTCCCGTGTCGCGGTTCTTTACCAGCGCACCTCTTCTTCTCCATTTCCCGATTTTTATGCTTGAACCGTACACAACCCCTCTTCTTCTTCTTTATTTCAAGCGGAAGGTTCTTCTCCTTCTTCTTCTTCATTTTTCGCTGCAGGTTCTTCTTCTTCTTCTTTGTTTCACGCCGCAGTACTTGGTGTCCCGGTAAGCTCCCAAAGTCTCCCTTCCAACTCACCCAACTCGCCGGTAAAGCTCACCGATTGGGTTTTTCTTTGCCAGCTTACCTTTCCTTCTTTATTTCCCGGTTTTTACACTTAAACCCCATACAGCTCTCCTTCATCATCTTCTTCTTCTTCTTCATTTTAAGTTGCAGGCCCTCTTCTTCTTCTTCATTTCATGCCGCAGGTCCTTCTTCTTCTTCTTCATTTCGCGTCAACGATTTTCGACAGTCATGTCTTTGGTACCAAAATAGTACCACAAAAACCGGTACTATTTATACCAAAACAGTACCGGTACTGTTTCAAAATAATACCACAAAGACTTCATATACCTTCATATACCAAAACAGTACTGATACTGTTTTGAAACGGTACCGGTACTGTTTCGGTATAAACAGTACTGGTACTTTTTCTCATATATCAAAAAAGTACTACAAAGACCTCATATACCAAAACAATATTACAAAAACCTTCATATACCAAAACAGTACCGGTACTGTTTTGGTACCAAAGACATGACTGTCGAAAATCGCTAACGCGACAAACCAAACATACAAAGTAATACAGATTTGTGCGTATCCTTCTTTGAAAGATGTTAATTTCAGTCGCTTCTCGTTCAAATCTTCACGACTAAAACTTCAAAATAACGAGCCCAACCGGTGAAATTCGCTGGCGAGTTGAGTGTGTTGGAAGGGAGACTTCAGAAGCTTACTAGGATGCCAAGAACCATAAGGAGAAATCTAACTGAATGGACTTTGCAGTGTGAAATGAAGAAGAAGAAGGAAAACTTGCGGCGTGAAATAAAGAAGAAGAAGAAAAAGAACTTGCGGCGTAAAATGAAGAAGAAGAAGAGAGCCTACGGCTTGAAATGAAGAAGAATAAGAAGAAGAAGAAGGGTTGTATGGGGTTCAAGCGTAAAAACCGGGAAATGGAGAAAGAGAGATGAGTTGGCAAAGAACCGTGACATGAGATCACGATTTTAAAACCGCACACTTATTTTACGATTTCACTAACAACATTTTGCCAAATATTTCAAAATTGACGGTATTCCGACAAAATATTAACAATACCTCTGTAGAACAAAAAAAAAAGTCAAACAAGTCGCCCTCATTGTTTTAATATCTATTTTTATAATAAACGCCACAGCTTTCAATGAATTTTTTATCCTTTTTTTTTTTTTTTTTTAACTTTGTCTCTCTCTTAGTTTTGATATATTAGTTGGTACTTCATTTTTATTTTTATTTTTATTTCTATTTTATGTATTTTATATTTTGAAAATCTTAAAATAAGACGAAAAAAACGTATTTAGTTTGATATTTTTTTATTTTTTCGTGTTTTGAGATTTTCTTATTTTAAGTTAAAAACACTCAAAATGATTTTTTACTATTTTATATTTCATTTGTAAATTTATTTTCTATTTTTCAAAAACAGATTTTGAAAATAAAAGTAACCAAATATATTTTAAAATGTTTTCTTTGTTTTTAAAAAATAAAATATGAGTTTAAAACAAGTATGTCAGATGATACCTTACCAGAAAAGTCTTTTTGGTGCCTTTAATTTTTCCATTTTAACCTTTTTTTTATTTGAAATTTATGATAATTTTTTCTTTTTTGTGTATCTTTTTTTTAATGTTTTTAGGAGTTACGTTTTTCCTACTTTTATTATTTGTTTTCAAAGTTACAATTTGTTTTCCATTTATGTTATATCTTCTATATGTATCTATTTCTATTCTAACTAATAAGTGGCAATATTGTCTTAAAATTTCAATGGTCTTTTTGGTTTCATTTTTTTCCCTAAAATTTTCCTTTCTTTTACCTATATTTGATCGAGATTGATCATCACATTTTGAATATGTTTTTTTAAAATTTCAATGACTTTTTTGATCCATTGTTTTTCAATTTCATCTTATGTTTTATTTATATTTTGAATTTATCCTTAGCATATTCTGAATATATGTATATATCTCAATCATTCTTGATTGTATCTTAGAATCTGTTTTGTCAAAAATTATTTTTATAAAAAAAAAAACATAAAAATTAAGCCAAAAGTTTCACTTTCACACTCAATTATTTACTTTTTTTTTTTTTTATCTTTCCCTTGCATTTTTTTTATTTCTTTCTCCCCGTGTATAAAGGTAAGAAAAAAAATAAAAAATTGATAACCATTCAAAATAAGAAAAAAAAAATGAGAAATTGATAACCATTCAAACTTTTTCTCATTCAGAGTGTGTACGGATCAAGACCTTGTCGTGAGAAAAAAAAAGATGTAAGGATTCAAAATTTCTTCTTTTGTTTAGATTATGATAAAAAAATAAAAAAATAAAGAAATTTTAAATTTTAAAATTAATTAAATTAAAAATTTTAATATAATAATTAATTCCTTTTATTTAATTTTTTAAATCCAATTGGATAAGAGTATATATTTAGGATTTTACGTTTTTTTCATTTTTATATATTTTTATTTTTATTTTCACTTTATTTTTATTTTTCTTTTTGTTTCAACCAAATTCTTATTCCAAACGCACTCTTCTTCTTCTTTTCGTTTTTTAATAGTTTTAGACTTTTTAAAGAAGCTCAAATATTTTTTATTAATTTTTTTCTCTATTTCATTACTTTATATCATTTAAATTTTTTTTTTATCTCACTCATGCATTTATATCTCCCCCCATAAAAAAACAGAAAAGTATACTGTCTCAAAATTTATTTCCTTATTTGGGTTATATTGGAAAATAAGGTGGAGTTAGGAAATTAAAAATAATTATATTTAAAAACTAATATATTGATTAATGTCTTTTATTTTATTATATTTTTTAATCCATTCAAATAAGGATAAAATATTTTTCAATTTTTTTTGGTATATGTTTCTATTATTTTATTCAATATTGGTAGATTTTTCTTTTCTCGCATCTTTTCCCTTTAGACACTATTTTTTTAAAAAATTAAAAATTTTTTTTAATGAAAGTTCAAAGCTTAAACTTATACTTAGGTTGTGTTTTGATTAACAATTTGCCTCAAGAAAAGTAATGAGACATGAATTTAAATTTTCATCTGTTTAAATTGTGATAGAAAATAAAACGAAAACAATTTTAATATTTTCAAAGGGCTTTTTTGCTCGTAATGAAAATTGAAAACTTAAACTTACATTTACTTAGGTTATATTTTGATCAATAATTTGTTACGGAAAAAATAATGACATATACATTTGAAATTGTCTTATTTAAATTGTGATAGAAAATGTAAGGAAAAATGTATAAAGTTAAGAAATTAAAGTTAATTAAATTAAAAAACTAATATATTGATGAATACTTTTTATTTTATTATATTATATTTTTAAAGTCATTCAAATAAGGATATCTTTGAGATTTATATATATATTTTTTCCATTTTCTTGCATCGATTTATTTATTTATTTTTCTTTTATTTTTTTTTCTTCCACCATTTTTTTTTCACTCCAAATAAAGCTTTAATAAATTTATGTATTCTTTTTCTCTAGATATCAGGTATGGGCAATGTTTTCTACTAGCTAATCGCATAACTAACTGATATCAATTTTTGGTATTTATTAGGTTCACAAGAGATCCATGGCATAACTAACTCATGCAAACTGGTCCGTGGCGTAAATATTTTTCTAAAAAAATTATTTTCTTTACATTTTGTCCTCTTTCTTCATTTTTTTTATTATGCTAGTTATTCTATTTTTTTTGGTTAATTACATTTAAATTTTATTTTTCACAATTTAAAATTCACTTAAATTGAATGAATTTAGATTCCAAGACTTTATTATTGTCCATTATATGTATAAATAGTTAACGGTCTAATAGTTTCGTTATATAAATATAATTATTACATTTTTTTTAGAATCTTTAATTTTTTTGTCGACATTGCAGGCCCATACTTTCATCATCAATGTTCCAATTTGGTTTATAATTCTAGTTTTTTTTTTCTATTTTCTATTTTACGTGTTCTATGTTTAATAAATCTCAAAACAAGAAAAACAAATAATGCATTTCATTTGACATTTTCTGTTTTCTGCATTTTGAAATTTTCCTTGTTTGGATTAAAAATACTTAAAATGACTTTTCACTATTTTGCATTTCATGTATAAACCTATTTTATGTTTTCTAAAACAGATTTTGAAAACACAAGTGAGCAAATGCTTTTTGAACTATTTTTCTTGTTTTCAAAATTGTAAAATGGAAAATTAGATCAAAATTGACATACCAAATGACACCTAAATAATTTCTTTTTCTAATTGAGATCTTGATGGAGTATCAAATTGTTGTTAGGTTTATTTTTTGTAATTGACAAATTAGTGAACAAAATAATGATTTTAAACTTATATTTTCAGGTATTTGGTTAAGTTGTCAAATATATAAGTTTAAAGGTTCTTTGAAAAGTTCCCTAATGGGAGGTTGAAAAATATTTTAATAAAAGTTTTCTAATATTCAAAGAGGTTGGAAAGTTTCCTAAAAGATTTTGAAAATAGACAACTTTACAATCTTTATGTAAGATTAGATTGTTTGAGTACTTTATAAATAAAAACCTTCTCTTAGGGTCTTGCAGCACATCCACAGATAGAGGAACCAACCAATTCTTTGTAAGCCAATAATTGATCTTTTTGAACTTAGCCATGATAGTTTTTAACTATCAAACTTCTTGTGTGTGGGTTCTTCGAAGGAGTTCGATGGCGTAAGCGTGGTCTTCATCAAATGTGGGTGGAGTTTCTTCTTCATGTATTAGAAAATGTGTCCATTATGAATCAGTATGACAGGGGTTGGAACAGGGAGAAGGCGTGTATTGTTAATTAGTGCGACAGGGTTGGAAGATTAGACTACGTATACTATCATGGTCCTCCTTGTAATTAGTCGTGTATAATAAAAATTTTGGTCTTCTTGACCCGAGATTTTTTCTTTCTTAATTGCGAAGGGTTTTTATCATTAATTCAATCTCTTTTATTTTTCCACACTTTGAGATTGTATTTAATTGTTTAGAACTCTATAACTAACAAATGGTAAAATTTCAATTATAATAACTCTTACTTTTGATATACATCATTTTATTCATAACGCATTTGATTATGGTTTAATATGATTGTTTATGTGATTAGTACAATGCATATGTGGACTCAGATGCTTGGTATTTAGGTTAGGGACAATTTGGATTTTCTTGAACATGAATGTTCAGACCCCCATTTGGAAGATCCGCCATGTGCACAATCATTTGAACTGCAGAGACTTTTCCTTTTGGCGTGGGTTTCCTATAACTTGTACCGTAGCCACCTAACTTACCTTCCTATTGCCCACCCAGGCCACCACCCAGCCTTAGGACCACCATCCATCACTGCCCTACCCCCTAGCTTCTCCCTCCTTACCTTGGAAATTGTTAATAAATTAGAGGTATGGTGTGTCTATATATATAGGTGGGTTTGGTTTACGATTGAGTTATTTTTTGTCTTTATTTTCTTTCTGCTTTTCTTATTTTTTTTTAATCTGGTTTCTAGAAAATTTTAAGGTGAGTGAAGAATAAGGAAATTACGCTTTATAATATATATAAATTCATAGGGAGAGGATCTGGTTTTTTGATAGTTTGTTCGAGTGTGGGTTATGTTTCTCATCTTCTCAATTCTTCTCCAATCCGAGTAATCCGAGGTAGGGATTATTTGTGTTTGATTTAATAGGTTAGTTGGTTTGTGTAGAGTTGTAAAAGTTAACATAAATTTATAAAAATTACAATCTCGCCATTCATGTCATGAGTATACAATTTAAATTTATATAGAGATTTGTAGAGTTTCGCAGAGCTCCAAACAAGCCCATTATATCTTGCTAAAATTATGTAGGTGATTGATTGATAGTTGTTGATTCTAATTTGCTAAATTGAGGTTTCACTGTTCATATGGGATTTTGAGGAAGATGATGGAATTGAAAATGAAATCGGAACTTGGAAGGGTAAACTAACAATATAGAACTTATTTATATGAAGTGGAAATAAACTATTTTGGATAATAAGTACGAATAGACACTTACATAACCTTAACGGCCTTTTTTTTTTACCTTATTTTTCTAATTTTGCCCCTCTTAGTTTTGATTTATTATCATTTTTCCTTTTTGTCCTTTTTTTTCCTTGTCTTAAAGAATAATGACAGAGACTTTTTTGGTACATTTTTTCAATTCTAAATTTCTTTCTAGTTAAAGTTTATTACCATTTTGTTCTTTAGTGTGTCTTTTTTCAAAATTTTAAAGAGTTATACTTATCATTCCACAATGTGGATTCATATCCCAAGCGTAAGGTAGTCCGATGAAGTAATTTAAATTTGTAACTGTGAAATACCAGTCGTATCCATAGAGAGAGACTTTGTTACTCACAATTGTTCTTTTCTTAGTTAATAGGTGTCACACAATAGAAATGAAGAAAATTTTGATTTGAATTTTGAAAATGAAACTTACTTAAGCATTTTGTCAAACACTTAGGTGCAAAATAAATGAAAATGAACTAAAATCTACGAATTTAAAGAGGCTAGGGATTAAGGCTAACCCATCCAATCATCATGCAATTGAATCAATTTGAAGGGCCAACATGTCTACCTATATGTATCTAGGCAAACCATCGCAAGGTGGGTCAATTAAGAGAAATGAAATCCAATTGCTAGATCAATTAGGGAAACATAACATCAAACATACATAACATGCATAATTGTTCCAGGAATGTAAGTACTCTAACAAAGGCCTAACATGTAATCACACTCAACACAAGCACTATGCATACAAACACTTGGTGTGCATACAAAGTCTAGAATAGCATTTGGACATGAGAGGTTTTTGGGTAAATCACCCATTGAGACATTTCATCAAACACCTAGGGTGCATACTATTTCCAACTAGTACTCAACATGCATGGCATGAAAAGGTAAGGTAGAAATTGCATACAAACAAAGGGTTTGAAGAAAAATCAACCAATCAAACATCTAAGTATGTAGAAATCATATTAAATTGTAATTTATACCTCAATTGATCCAAATACATGAAGATCTTCATGGATTCCAAAGTCCTACGCCTTGATCTACTCTAAAACATGAAGATTATGGAAAGTAGAAAATTACAAAAGAAATTGAAAATCCTAAATGAGGATATAAATAAACCCTCCAAAACCTCTCTAATCTAACCTAAATTTATTGAATGTAATGTTCTCCTCCTCTCTTGAAATCCCAACTCATACTTATATCCCCTTTTTAAAATAATTACAAGAATGCTATTAAATTTCCAAGATTTAGTCTGTTGTCTGGACCTAACTTTGAGCTGAATTTAGGATACAAAAACGACGTATTTTGGGGTTGGTTTCTTCAGAACATTTTTAGAGTTCCTTCTCAGCTTTCCAACACACCTAAACTCGCCTAATTCGACATCTAGAACTCTATATGTAGCCCAAAAACTTAGACAGGTCTGAGCTGTGAGAAATATTCCAGGTAGATTCTGATTTCTACATTTCGGATTCATTTAGGACTTTAAAAAGGCAGAATTGGGTCTTGGACTCTTCATGGAAGTTGTATCCCTCGTCTTAGCTTTCCAACGAGCTAAAGAAAGTTTGAAACAGAGATCTATAGCTCAAGTTATGGGCCAAACACCGAACAGCATTCTGGTCTATTATTGATATGCACTGCTGTTCGAACATTGGTTCGACCCAAGGGTCGTGTTCGAGCAAGGGTTTGACCCATTTTACCGTAACAAATATCCAAAGTTTTAAGGCTGATCCTGCTCTGATGTTCGAACAATGGTTCGAACAAGGGGCTGTTCGAACAAGATTTGAACCATTCCATGACTTAGATAATTCCTCCTCTCACTTTGGATGCGATTTTGACCTTGAAGATGAAGGCGTCAGGCTTGGGTAAAAGCACAAAAGTCGTAGCCCTTCAAGTTACCTTTGTAACTCAAAGCGAATCGTATCAATTAGAGTTGTAGATGAAAAGTTATGGCCGAAAAACTGAGAGAGTGTCGTGCTGGAATTTCTGCTGGAACATGTCTTCGACCGGTTTAGGCTTAGAAACGTTTCCTTCTCCTTGGCAGCCATGGTAATTCATCATTTCTCCTATTCAAACTCTTTTCCCTCCTCCTTTTTCCTCTTATTCATACGGGACTCTTCCACTTGCATTTTTATGTTGATTAGGCTTCCAATTGTTTAGAATTAATTCCTGAAAATTATAATCAACACAAAACACAAGTGTATGAGAAATACGTAATAAAATCAAGTTGTAATTGAATTTATTTCTGCGATTGGCACATCAAAAAGGTGTATAAAATTATAATATTATGTGCTAATCACACCCCTAACCTAGATATTGCTAGTCCCTAGCAACGCTCACAATAAGCACACAAGAATAGAGGTAAAAGTCAAAATAGGATCATAAAGAATAGGGGTAACATGAGAGATTATTAAACTAGGGAAAAAAAATTAAGCAAATCCACTTTCGTAGGAAATCATGACTACACTTAGCATGTATAGTAAGCCTTTTAAACCCCTAGGTTCCCCCTAGTGGACGAGTGAAGTCTCGTGAGGGTTTGCAGTGATGCTACCCACAAACATCTAGATTGATCTCATGAATGATATAATCCAATTAAGTAACTCATGGTTCAATTTCAATATCAAATAAGTTACATAATCCAAGAATTGCATATATCATCCCAATGCTGGTTGAACAAGTTCAAATCAACCACTAGAACTCAAGTATACCGATTCTTATTATTCAATCAATTTAATCCCCAAGCATGCCTAATGTCGTGGCCTTGACTTCAAATCTTACTAAGTCATCCACTCATAAATGAATTCACTCAAGAAAGGTTTTCTCTCATAGTTCTTGCAAGAATGCAAACTCAAAGAAGTGTAATGAACACAATCAAGACGTGAATAGAAAAATTAAAACATAACGAGTGGCATAGCTTCATGAATGGATATCTCAATGCATTATTAAATGAAAACACTACTCTAACCCACAAGAAATGGATCCATGCATCCATGATTGTCATTCTCCTAAGGTCAATTAGGTCTTCACTAGGTTATTAGTTGGCTTTTGAGAATAGATAGACAATAAAAGATAGGATATTTCAAAGTGCATGTCTAAGGATATCATGAAAGTTTGATAAAAACTTAATTCTTTCCAACTCCTCCTTTCATACACCTTGAACGCCAACTATGAAGTTTTATTGAATTATAACTATTCCATTTTTTTTTCTTTTTTTCTTTTATGGGACTAAAGCAATTGATACTCAAGAAAAAAATGTCCCATACTTTTTTTTTAATGAAGTCCTCTTCATTCCTAGCACATTTGTTTCCAATTTCAATCATCGTCCTTATAACACCCATCTACATTAAACAATGATGCACTTAAAAATCCCATGACATGCAAGGGTTAGCTTAAATATATAAATTAGGCTAAAAGGCCGTACACATGGCTAGAAATTCAAGGAATTTTTTTTATAGGTTTCAAAGTGGCTCCAAAGGTAATTTAGTCAAAAGAAAGGACTAAGGTTTCAAAAATATAAAAGATGGCCTAACATCACTCCCTAGGGTCACAACAACTCATAAGATGCATTGATACACTCATACAAGTCAATGTAGTGCCATGTGTGCATTGAGACCAAAACAAGCAAGTGTCATGAAGCCATATGAAGATTAGTGAGATAAATGAAAGATAGAACATGAAATGTATAACCCTTAAAAATAAAGATAAGGCTCAAAAGCTCACACAACAGGGTTTAGGTCACCACATATGTCATGGCATACTCAAGTAACTAAATCTCATGAACAAAAATCCTCAACACACTCTCATCCAATGGCCTCAAATGACATGTTCTTAAGGATTACGAAATTATATACTCAACTTGAATTATTCACCTTATTCAATTTTGAAACCAAATCACTAATTACTCTCACGGGAAAATACCACTATAAAACCAAGGGTTTAACTCATGCTAAGTCAAGTCAATTAAACTCAAATATGCTCAAATTTTGAAAACTTTTGACAATTTTTGCAATAAAAGCACAAATATCATCATACAAATCCGATGCACCCATTATTTAAGCAACTTAAGGATCAACCAATCCACCCCCAACCTAGATTCTACAGCACTCCCAACAATAAGCATATATAATCATTAAGTACCAAAATGAGAATGCAAGATTAAGGAAAAGAAGAAAGAAGGATTTTGCCTTAAGAGCTTTCTTATTTGAAAGTACGAACTATAAAAGAAATCATTAGAAATAAAAGAAAAGACAAATAAAGAAAAACAAAACAAGAAAATGTTAGTAATTAAAAAAAATAAAAAAAAATAATCAAAGAAGTAAAAATCTAAACGAGCAAAAAATAAGAAAATAAGAAAGATAAAAATATATAAGAAAAATGGGAAACAAATGGTGGTCCAACACCTACCCTATCCCAAGCCTTGACAAATGGCTTTATTAGAAAAATGTTCTCTCCGGACCCATGAGGAACCGAATATGGGCAAGCTCCAGGTGTACATGACACCAAAGATACTGTGGCCAAGTAGAGTCCATAATACCCTAGATAAAGCCCACCATGAAGCTCAAATGTGAATATGGAATGGTTTCATTGACACTCAACACCAAGAAAATCAATACGTGTTACCTCCTTAGGATATTCTACCACCTCCCCTACCCAAGTGTGGTCATTCTCAAACAAGTCACTCACTAGACCCCAAATAGGACTCTCAAGTGGGACTAAATCAAGAGAAGAGAAGTGAATGTCACTCTCACTCTCAGGTGCACAAGTAAGTGTAATGGATGAGACTGATTCCTGCAAAGCTCCTCAGGCCAAGTGACATGCCCACTCTCAGAATGAGCCTTAAGATATTGAACAACAGCTTGACTGATCAGGGTAAGATGAGCATTGTGTTCGGAAGTGGTGATTGATGAGAAACATGCACTAGTGATGGGCTCCCTATGCACTAGAGTAATGTCTACTGGACTCTCAGTGTCAAAAAAAAAGTATATAGTCAAAAGAGTCCGGACGAATCGAATTTACTAACTCCACCCTTACCAATCGGAGTTACCAACTCCACCCTCACACCATCCCCTAAATCAATGGTCTCCAAAGGTGTATCATCATCGAACAAAGACCAATCAACCTTGGATGTGGGGCTAAGACGATCAGTGTAAGTGCATGTGGGCTTAAATGTGGTACCTACAGGCAATGTGTCCTCAACCATCTCATTATTTCCCTCAAGACCCTTTAAAAGAGTGTTAATGAATGCTCAAGGTCATGGGGACAAGTTTCTAGAAAAACTTTAAAAAGTGTGTCTAAGTCAGAGCAAGGCCCCATGATAGACTCTAAAGGTGGACATCATATACAAATAAAGTCTCATGATCATGATAAGCAGTCTCCATAAGTGGTGTAAGGTTTGAGCATGTAGAGTTAGCATATGAAATAGTGTCATAGGTTTTAGATGCAATATTATGCTCAATATTCTCCCTAGGTCTCATGTTCTCATAAAGAGACTCAAGATAGTGCCATGCTATGTCCGGTATAAAATCAAGAATCTCATCTAGAGTATGACGTGTCTCTTCACATAAACCATGAAAGAAGCAACTCAAAATGCACGCCAACTCTAAATGATGGCTTGGGTAGGATTGTGAATTATTGTTAAACCTTTTCCAACATTCATAGAACATCTCACCCTCTTTTTGGTAAAAAGATTTTAATTGAAATTGGAGGACGTATATCGAATGGATGGTGGAAAAATGCATTCGACAAATCCTCCCAATAGTGAATAGGTAAATTAATAGCATGGTACCAATTTAAAGTCACCTCATGCAAAGACATAGGAAAAAAATCCAACATAAAAGCATCATCCAAGCAACCATTAGTTTAATGAATACATACCAACTCAAAGTTTTTAAGATAGACTTGAGGGTCCTCATGCTCATGCCCTAAATATGATGGTAACATATGCATAGTTTCTAAAACAAAATTTGTGCCATAAATCTTCTCTAGATAACCAACATGTGGGTGGGTGGTGTTGGGTGATATGTGCGTGCATTGAAGTCCATGATCATCATTAAAATGTAAAAATTAAAGAAAAGAAATAAAAATAGGAAAACTAAGCTAGATATGCAAACTAACGAAAAGGCAAGCAAAATGCAACATGATATAATGTAAGAAGAAAGAAAAACTACTAACTAAGAGAATAGAGATAGGAAAGAATATTCTCAATTTCTTGAGATGATTCAATCCTAGCTCTGAACTGAGCACAAACAATTGCTCTCCCTGGCAACAGCACCAAAATTACTTGTCATTCCACAATGTGGATTTACACGCCAAGTGCAAGGTGGTCCAATGTAGCAATTTAAATTTGTATCAGTGAAATACCAATCGTATCTACAGGGAGAGACTTTGTTACTCACAATTATTCTTTTCTTAGTGAATAGGTGTCAGACAATAGAAATGAAGAAAATTTTGGTTTGAATTTTGAAAATGAGACCTACCTAAGCATTTTGTCAAACACTTAGGAGGTGGCAATTAAATCTAATGCAAAGTGAATGAAAATGAGCTCAAATCTATGAATTTAAAGATGCTAGGGACTAAGGCTAGCCCATCCAATCATCATGCAATTGAATCAATTTAGAGGGCCAACATGCCTACCTATATGCATCTAGGCAAACCATCGCAAGGTGGGTCGATTTAGAGAAATGAAGTCCAATTGCTAGATCAATTAGGGAAACATAGCATCAAACATACATAACATGTATAATTGTTCTAGGAATGTAAGTATCTTAACAAAGGCCTAACATGTAATCACACTCAACACAAACACTATGCATACAACCACTTGGTGTGCATACAAAGTCTAAAAAAGCATTTGAACATGAGAAGTTTTTGTGTAACTCACCCATTGAGACATTTCATCAAACACCTAGGATGCATACTATTTCCAACTAGTACTCAACATACATGGCATGAAAAAGCAAGGTAAAAATTGCATACAAACAAAGGGTTTGAAGAAAAATCAACCAGTCAAACATCTAAGTATGTATAGATCATAATAAATTACAATTTATACCTCAATTGATCCAAATATATGAAGATCTTCATGGATCCCAAAGTCCTATGCCTTGATTAACTCTAGAACATGAAGATTACAAAAAGTAGAAAATTATAAAAGAAATTGAAAATCCTAAATAAGGATATGAAGAAAGCCTCCAAAACCTCTCTAATCTAACCAAAATTTATTTTATGTAATGTTCTCCTCCTCTCTTGAAATCCCAACTCATATTTATGTCCCTTTTTTGAAAAAATTACAAGAATGCCATTAAATTTTCAGAATTTAGTCTATTGTCTGGACCTAACTTTGAGCTGAATTTAGGGTACCGAAACAATGTAGTTTGGGGTTGGTTTCTCCAGAAAAGTTTTAGAGTTCCTTCTCGGCTTTCCAACGCACCTAAACTCGCCTAATTCCAACTTCTAGAACTCCATATGTAGCCCAAAAACTTAGACAGGTCTGAGCTGTGAGAAATCTTCCAGGCAGATTCATTTCGGACTTTAACACGGCAGATTTGGGTCTTGGAATCTTCACAGAAGTTGTATCCCTATGTATTAGCGTTCCAACGAGCTAAAGAATGCCTGAAACCAAGATCTGTAGCTCCAATTATGGGCTAAATACCGAACAGCGTTCTGGTCAATCGTGGATATGCTCTCTACTGTTCGAACAATGGTTTGAACCAAGGGTTTTGTTCGAACAAGGGTTTGAACCATTCTTCTGTAAGAAATATTCTAAGTTTTAAGGCTGATCCTCCTCTGTTGTTCGAAAAAGGGTTCGAACAAGGAGATGTTCGAACCAAGGTTTGAACCATTCCATGACGTAGATAATTTCTCCTCCCTCATTTTTGGATGCGATTTTGACCTTGAAGATGAAGGCTTCAGGCTTAGGTTAAAACACAAAAGTTTCAACCCTTCGAGTTGCCTTTCTAACTCAAAACGAATGGTATCAATCGGAGTTGTAAATGAAAAGTTATGACCGAAAAACTGAGAGAGTGTCGTGCTGGAATTTATGCTGCAACATGTCTTCGACCGGTTTGAGCTTCGGACCGTTTCCTTCTCCTTGGCAGCCATGGTAATTCATCCTTTCTCCTATTCAAACTCTTTTCCCTCCTCCTTTTTCCTCTCATTTATATGGGACTCTTCTACTTGCATTTTTATGTTGATTAGGCTTCAAATTGTCTAGAATTAATTTCTGAAAATTATAATCAACATAAAACATAGGTGTATTAGAAATATGCAATAAAATCAAGTTTTAAGTGAATGTATTTATACGATTGGCACATCAGAAAGGTGTATAAAATAATAATATTATGTGCTAATCAAGTTACATTATTTTCTATTCTTATTACTTTTTTTAGAACTATGATTTGTTTTCTATTTTTGTTCTATATTCTATGTAAAATTCTGTATTTGCTAGATGATTCAAGTACAAAATAATCGCAAACACAAAGTAATGAATAGGAAAACAGGATTTAATGAGAAAAACTAAATTGGGAAAAATCGCAAATCTTCAACTAGATTGCGAATGGGTTATAAAGTCTCAACCTTTTAATTGACAAGAATCCATAAGCCTATATTGTTGATTTCCTTTACTAAAGTCCTCGATACAAGCAAACTCTAGTGAGGGACACCTTTTTCGAATCCACGAAAATGATGAACCAAATCCTTAGTAGAATGCTAATTCCACAGGTCTCACGATTAGAACTCCTTCATATCACTTGCACCTTTTTCAAATCCACAAAGATGATTAACCAAATTCTCAGTAGAATGCTAATTCCATAGGTCTCATAATTCGAACTCCTTCGAATCACACACGCACAATGATTATGGTTAAACAATTTGAGAGAACACAATATAATCGCACTTTCTTGCTTTTCTAAATATGATTCTCTCTGTCGGTGAAACTCTAGATGCATCCTAGAATATATAAGGAATGAAATCCTAATGCATAGGGTTTCTAAAACACAGTTTGGAAACTGAAACTACGATTTTTGTAGGAAAAGCCTTTCCATGATTCAAAACGGTCTTCTCGCACGACCAAAGTCTGAAAACATTTTTTGGATTTTATCCCGCATCATCCAACAGCTTTGTCACAATATGGGCTTTTAGGCTTATTCTGAGACCTTTACAATTATCTCTTACTCGAGTCTCTGATATCTTAATCTACTTCTAAGTTTATAAGATACAGAACTTTGTTTTGACTGTGAGTTTACCAATTTTTACGATTATAACCCTAACACTTTTATATTTATATCTATTCTAGATAATAAGTGATAATTTGATATCTATTTTTTTTTTTTTTTTTGGATTTCAATAATTTTTCTGGTCTAATTTTTTTCCAATTTTGCCTTTATTGTTTGTGAAAACCTAGGTTTCATAAGTAAAAGTTTAATCAAAATACCTTGAAATGTGGCTTAATATACTATTGAGGTGAATGAATTTTATGTATGTGTTTACCCAGTTATCTTATTCTAAAATTGGTTTTCTAAAATTTTCTCAGAAACTTAAAAGAATTTTCAGGAAGTGAGGGATCTTTATGCACCAATCTAAGAGTTTAGGTGCACAGACTTGATTCTTGGGGCACATGGGCAAGGCCAGGCATATATGTGTCCTCATCCGCGGGTGCCTAGACTAATACATCAGTAAATCGCAGGTTATCCTTCTTAAATTTTCGATTGAACCGTTCTTCGATTCAATCACTGGCCAAGCCTATGCATAGCCTACACCCTTAGTATCATCACTCATTATCATTTAATTCCCTCAAATGCTTTCTTTTCCTTTGTTTTGAAAGAATCTTGATGTATAACATTTGCATAGGTACACATTTGTGTTTAGTTATGGACAGAGCAAATGACCGAGAAAATAGAGATAAGAGGAGTGAGGTTTCGTCATTTCCTCTAATTTCTTTCCCCTTCTTGTTTCAATTTCAAATTTAGGTAGAATCAGCATGAAAGGTTGGTTGGTCTGGATGTTAAGGTGTGTGAGTGGCTGTATCTGGTAATCCCGAGTACTGTCCAAATCAGTTTCCTCATTCCCAAGTGACTGAGTTGCGGGTGTATATGCGCTATTATTTTTTTAATGATCGAAGTATGCCTTTGATGTTGTATACTATAGTTCCTATGCTTAGATGTTAAACTTGTTAGACAAATATATATGTGTGCGTGTGTAAACTGAAGATAAGAAAAGATTAATTAACGAAAGCTAAATATTTTTGGATTGGTTATATGTTGATCATATGTTTATGATAGTGTTGATTTTTTGTTCATTTAAGTACAAAATTAAGATTAGAATTGGATATGTTTCATATATTTATATCAATATGATAAGGAAACTTAAAAAAAAAAATTTTGGGATATTTTTAATCGTTGAAATGGTTTAATGGATAAGATTTTGGAATATAAACAAGTATACTACCCGCCTAATTAACAATTATCACTACCAAACCCGTTTGTTTTTTGCCAACCATTGCTGTTTAAAACCTGTTTATTTTTTTCGTTGGAATTCCAAACCTGTTTTGTCCCAAATTTACAAAACCCATCCCAAACCCCTGAAACTGATTAAGCGCATGGTTGGTCAAGTTACATGTAACCTACTTTGATAAACCCATATTTGAAATAAAAAATAAAAAATTAATAATATTACATTGCAAAATATTTATCTATAGCAACAACCTACAACCAATATTATAGTAAGAAACTTATCATATATTATAACTTTTACGGTTTTAATTTTTTGTAAACTAATAAGATAATATAATTATGTCTAAAGTCACCAATTATCTCAAATAAATTGAACATATCTATGTATAACAAATAAATTATTTGTACTAGGTTTCAAATATACTTGAAATTTAAACAAGTTGAATACGTTTTGGAACACATTATACTTTTAAATCTATAGTACATTATATTAAACGAGTACTCAGCGGATATCCTATAAGTATAAACGGGTATTAGGTACCATTCCAAACCCATCATAAACCCAGACAGGTATTAAATTTCAATCTTAAACCTATTCTAATTCTATTACACTCCATTTGGAATTGTGGATTTGATGTGATTTGATCTTATTTGATGAGATTTTTCATTAATTTATGATGTTTGGAATTGAAATAAAAATTTTATAAGTTGGATTTGATTTTATTTCATAACTTATTTTGGAATTTCTATTTTATTTGAAATTCAATCCAAAATAATAGAACTTGATGAGAATTCATTATTTTCTTAAGTCATATAAATTTAACCTCATATATCATATTTACCATATATTCTACTTCCTATTAACATAATCAAACTTGGTATTTCTTTTAAACCAAATTAATTCTATTCTTAAATTCAAATTGTGTTCCAAATACAATTTTTTTTACTAAATCAAATTAAATCAAATCAATTCTTTATTTTAAAATCAAATCAATTTTAAGAGAGTATTGTTTTCAAACAGTGTTTGGGTATTTCCCAATAGGGTTTTAATAGGTTTGGTCAGGTTAAGTACTCCCTTATACCCATCACATTGACATCTCTAATAAGATTACTTCTTTCTCTCTCTACCTTTATTACTTTTTGTCCCACATCATTAGAAAATTACAACTTCAATTTTTCTGTTAAATATAAAACTATTAGCTAAAATTTTGTAATTTCAATAGATGTGAATTAAGCTTTTAAGGTTCTAGAATGGATTCCACTTGCTTGATGATTCACTACAATTGAAAATTTTACATATCTCAAATACAATAGGAATTAAAAAAATTGCCTAAATAATGATTAGGCATATGAAAGAGATTAAATTTTCTCACAATACAACTCTTAATGCTTTTTTAATTTATATTAGGCTTTGGAATAATTTTAATTCCAATTTCAAATTTAAATTGGTTAAGTTGACCATATGATTAATATTACATTTTTAATTTGAGTTATTTTTATAAAACTAATGAAAAATTATTTTATTTTATTTATCTATATCTACATATGTACTTTAAAAGAATATTTTTCTTTCTCATCTCCTCTTTCATTCTAATCCTACGTGAGATTCTCCTATCCCCCTTCTCTTTTCTTTTTTTATTCACAATGTTTACCATTTTTGTCCAGCATCATTAAATGATTACAACTTCACTTTTTCTTTTGCATATAAAAGTCACTATAGTGGTGAAACAAAATTCTAATAAATGAGAAATAAACTCATAAGGATTCACTTGCTTATCAATTCAAAATAGTTGTAAAATTTACACTATTCAAATAAATTTGTAATTAAACTAAAAATTAAAAATGCTTAAAAAGTAAATTATTTTCTCTCATAAAAAAC
>QLOD02000013.1:17793559-17811968 GCA_003260245.2 Sideroxylon spinosum | reverse complement strand
AAAGGATAATATTGAAAAAGTGAAATTAGTATATAAGATTTTAAAAAATGCTTCAACATCTCAAAAGCTTGTGGTTTGATTTTTGATGCAACAAGTAGAGAGAGAGAGAAATATTAAACATAAAGTAATAAGTGGTCATTGGCGGTTACGAAATATTAATAGAATAAATTAAAATTTTCATTAAGTAATTAATTTAGGTTCCAGTTGTTTCGGGGTATTTTACTCATTTTTAATTATTTGACAAAGCACCTCTACATAAAAAAAAAAATTTTGAGATAAATATTGTCTTCAAATGTTCAAAAGTGACTATCTTTCCTCAAATTGTTAATTTATTTAAAAAAAGAATGCTCCTCTGTCTCCTTTCGTATCATCTCTTTTGTATTTTTCTCATGATAAAAGTTTTAAAAATACCTTTCAAATCAAATATCAAAAATAGAAAAAAAAAATATATTTTTTCATACAAAAATATTCTTTGATATAAATATTTTATATTAAAACGAACGAAACTTTAATAAAATTTATGCTTCCGTTAATTATTTCAGAGTTTCTTCTTTTAATAATATAGATAATAATAATTAAAGTTGTAATGATTTATTTTAGTGATTCTCCATTCAAGTCCTCTTTTTCATGAACCCGGCTCTCCAATTTTTTATTTTATTGTTTGCTTTTTTTTTATTTTTTAAATATAGATTTCTTTTGGGACTCATTTTATTTGTCCTTTCCTCTTCAAACTCTTATGCTAATGCGAATCTGCACATTAGTTTTTGTCTTTCCTACCAAAAGAAATCTCTCCTGGAATCAACTCCTCACCAAACGATTGAGAAAAGAAAGTTTGAATTTATTGGCTCTTTTTTTAAAATGAAGTGAGTAAGTTTCCTCTTCTATTTCCTTTTTCTGTATTTGTTGTTGTCTGAGTAGTCTTTGTCTATAAAATGGGTTGTTGTGGTTTTTACTTGAGACTAGTTAATGTTTTTATTTTATTATATTCTAGTTTTATATGAGAATATTGTTTGTGGCATAATTTCATTTATTATTTGATAAAACAAAGAAACAAATGTGTCTTGACTTTTATTTATCTTTTTGGCCAAACCACAATTTAGAGTTTCTCTTATTATATATGAATTTATTTAATAATATCCCAAATTTCCACATATGTTACTAAGGACCCGCTTATTAACGTTGTCGTTTTTTATTTATATTTTTTGTTTTTTTATTTTCAATTAACGTTTTTCTCTGAAATGAAAGCTTTGCATTTAAAAATGTAATTATGTTTACAATTATTGATTTTTCATTTTCATAAACTATTTAATTTTATTAGTTTTTAAAAATTTAATAGAATTTAAAAACAAATACACCATATTAATTTACTTATATATTATATTATTTATTAAAAATAATTTATTAAAATATAATTATTACTTCATTAAATCCAATAAATATAAAACATATTAATTATAATTTCATTATATTACTTACTAAAACATATTTCATAATAATTCAAATAATTTAATTATGATATTTATTAAAATTAATTTAATAAAATATACCTCAGATTATTTAAATTAATTAAATTAAATTACTTATTAAATTAAATTACAATTAATTAATTAATTTAATTCCAATTTTTATTAAAAATAATTTAATAAAGTATATTCAATATTAGTTAAATTAATTAATTAAATGAACTATATTTTTACTAAATTATTTTTAATAAAATATCTTAGTTAAATTAAATTATATCTTATCAAAATAATTTAATAAAATATATTTATATTAACTAAATTAAATTAATCATTGAATTAAATTATATTGGATTATTATTAAAAAATAATTTAATAATAAATATTTCATATTAATTGAATTAAATTAATAATCCCATCATAATATCTTAGCGTTATGATCTTACAATCAAATTAAATTAGTACAAATTTAATAATGTTACTGCGAGATCCTAAAATTTTATTTCATTTTATTTTTATTGAATAAATTATTACTTTTTTTTATTCTTAGAATTTTAAGTATGTTAAGTGTTTTTTTTCAAATCTAGTTAACTTCTAAGGTAAATTAATAACCAATCTAGTTAGAACTTAACTAATGGACCAACTTGGTAAGCGCAAAAGTGATGAGGTGTATATCCAAACTAATAATCTCATTTAATGGTTCTAATCATCACATGGCTATAAGTGCACTAGATAGGTGTGGTGGCGAGCCTAAATGGGCAACGTGGAGGATGGCTAACGGCAAAATAATAATAATAGTAATAATGAGATTAGCTTAATGAGGCAGTGGGATGACCAAGGACTTGAGAATATATATATATATATATATATATGTAACATGCTTCATTTAAGAAGTAGTAAAGAGAACGACGAACGAAAAAAAAAAAAAGAAAAAAGAATTAAAACAGAAAGGAAAACCGAGAGTTAGTAAAGAAGAGCATAATCGTGGGAGAAGAAGAAAGTCTAAGGAAATTCGAGTCGAAATTGTGACGTATGTATTTTATTTTGTTAATTTACAAATAAATTTTATGGAAGTTTTGATAAATTAAATATGCTGAAATATAGTGGTAGTACTTTAATTATTGGATTATTAATTAAGTTGGAACGAGGTATGGTTTAATGTAATAATTTGCTAGGGTCAAAGATTTAGACCCGGAACTAAATCAATAGTAACCATCTCCATAATTTAATTTTTGTATAACAAAGTGCATAGAGTCACTAAGTAAAAGATATTTAATATGAATTTAAGTTGATGGGAGAAATTTATCAAAATTTAGGTAAAACTATTGGTAACGGAAGAATTACCAATCTAAACCTCTTAGGCCAAATACAACAACTAAAGTGATTGGACAACAACATACGAATATTTATTGACAAATCATAATTTATTTATACAGAATTTAATCCGGATCAAAAGAAAAGTCAGCACGAAAGATCGCCGAACTCGTTCAGGTCGGGGATTTATTCTTGCAATTGAAACTTAGTATTTTGTATACAGGCATAGTAGAAGTTGCCTTCAGATATTCTAAAATTTGTTGAAATCGTGTGAGTATTAGTGTTGACCATATGTTGAGAATTCATACCATCAGATACTCTAAAATTTCACTGCATGACTATTGTGATATTACGGGAGAATGTAAAATGATGGGATTTGACTTTACGGAGTTCGAAGAATTACTCTCAGATATTCTGAAATGTATCGATAGTTGTGTGGGTAATACTGTTAATTATGATTTGAGAACTTAAGCCGCCAGGCTAAGGTAACAGAGTTATGACATAAGGGTGGTAGTGGAAAAGTGGTTATTGTTAATATTATAATTGTTACACGTACTTTTACATAAAAAACTTGTTGAGGGGTTACAAGGGTGGCAAGGGGTCATAAGGATGGGAATGGAGTAACTTTGCATGAGCATTACACTGTTTGTTTATTTAATTCGTAATGTTACAGTATATTTTATTTGATAATCATAATTGCTTTGAACATTTAATAATTGTCTTTATATGGAAATACTTGTTGATATTGTTTGAATATCTTTCCTACTGGGCTTAGCAACTCACCCTGTCTTATGGGTTTTATACAGAGAGGCTGTCTGATAACAAAAATTGAGGATGATAAAGGCTAATGGCTGATCCAAGACGACGATTCATAGTTAGAATATGGCTTGGCGTATATGTAATATTTTTAAACAATTGGGTTGGGAAAGAACTTATGTAATCAATTTGGTTATTATATTCTAGCTTTTCTGCTAGAACCCAGGGTGTGACAGATTGGTATCAGAGCTAGTTAATAGATCAAATTTAGGGCTTTTGTTAAGAAAAATGGACAAATAAATAATAAGAAAATAATTGATGGGCTTTGGAAGACTTAGATCGAAGTAGTAGACACCCGAATGATTTGCATAGAAAATATGTTATTTGATTTAAATCTTAGATTTTATTTCCTAAGATTATAAGTCAGTATTGGTACTGATTAGACTTCTTGTGGATGTCTACTGTGCAGGGTAGATATATGGTGAATCCATGGGGAATGTGGTCTCAATGGGAAATCGCGCGTCGGGATATTATAGTTGACCTCCATGTATTAAAACAAGATTACATTCAGGTACAAGCTCGAGACTTAGCTCGGCAGAATATTCAGGATACGGCCATATTCTGGGTACCTGAGTCAAGACAATACCAAAATGAGATCACTAGAAGGAAAGCTGTGTTTGAGTTACTAGCAGCTCAGTGACAGTTACAGTTGCTAGACACTCCACAAGCATTATCAGGTTTAATTCACATGATGGCACAGGAGGGTACTCTGAGTTATCAGCAATTGGCTGAGGGACCAGCACATCCTGATCCGAACCAGTTACCATTTGCTTTAGCCCCTCCACCTGCCCCCGGGCCCGCTGATGCTTCAGCACCTAACGAGGTGCTGGGACCTAATCCGGTACCCGAGCATGTCCCTGCATAGGGAGCTGCTATGGAGGAGAATGATGATGCGGAAGAAGTAGACCCGAAGTAACCCATTTTCATTGACTTGATCGACGAGCCTGACGACAGTAGTGATATGAGTTCTGACACTGCTTAAGTGATGGATAGCAGTTGCATATAATTTTACTGAGGTTGCTTTACGACGCTGGTTGTGTATAGTTTTGGAAACCCCTGAACCAGTGATAGATATGTACCTCAATTATAGAAATAGACTAACATTTTTTGCATAGTTAGGATGATATGTACATAAGAATATTTTTGTAAGCTGACTAAAAGACGTTAATGAAATTCAAAATATTATCAAATATGCTGTTCTTTTGATTAAATATAAATATATATATATATATATATATATTAAATCAAATTATTATATTTTTAGAATGTCACATCAAAGAGAAGAAGGGGATAACGAAATGTTAGATAGACAGAAGGAAGTAAATGAAAACATAGAAATGAGTGACACGGTATCGTCGAATACTGGGAATGTTCCTACTATGAAGCAAATATGGCAATTCATGTAAAATTTAGTAGAACAAATACAAGCACAAGTCAGACCACTTCAGGCACTTATATCAGAAGCAATACCACCTCAACTCCGAGTACATGAACCACCACCAGGGGTAAACCTACCTCCAGTAGATAATGGAGGGGATCGAAAAGCTAGGTATTTCTCAGAATTTCAAAAGCAAAAACCCCCTGAATTTTTAAAAGAGGCTGATCCTGCCATAACAGAAAAATGGCTAAAACAGACTCGTAAGGTATTGGACATTGTAGGGACCCCAGTTGAGTATCAAATGGAATTTACCGCATACCAATTACAAGGGGAGGCGGATTTTTGGAGGGATTCTATTAAAGCAAGAAGGGAAGTGACTGGGATGAGATGGATCGAGTTTACAGATATTTTTTATCAGCATTACTTTCGAGAAATCACTCGAGAATTGAAGATGGAGGAATTCATATGGTTGGAGCAAGGGAATATGACAGTGGCTCAATATGCAGCCAAGTTTTTAGAATTGTCTAGGTATGCTTCTGACTTTGTAAACACAAAAGAGAAAAAGACTCGAAGATTTTAAAATGCCTTAAGGCCTGCAATTCGTTTCAAAGTGGTAGCATTCATGGGGCAGAGTTTTTCACAATTGATTGATCGTACAATGCTGATAGAATAAGATGAGATAAAGAGAAATATAAAGAACGAACAATGAAGAAGGGGACCTTAGAGGAACGATAAAAAAAAAGGTACTAGCCAGAGTCGGACAACCAATAATTACCAATCATACCCTAGAAACCCTACACAACAAGGAAGTCAGATAATGATGAGAAATGAGATCGAGCCGAAGAAATGCTATAGCTGTGGCCGTTTTAGGCATCTACGACTACAATGTCCTTGGCTGGGTAACACTCAAAGAGTGCGTCCCCTAGATACTCCACAACCTCCTCAGTTACCACCTCCACAGGGTTATACTAATGGGACTCCAAGGCCAAGATACCAACATCGGCCACCATTCTAAGTGCAGCCATACCAGGCAAGACCTAACAATCTCGCTATCCCACCTAAGCAGACACAAACTTATTTTGCTGAGCGTGGAAAAGGTCCAGTAAAAAGAGCTCAAGGATCAAATCAGATGTATGCTTTGCCTACTTTGTAAACAAGAGGAGAGGCATCAAATGCAGTGGTCGAAAGTACCATACTTCTGTTCAACTCGTTGGTTAAAACCTTATTTGATTCCAGAGCTACCCATTCTTTAATAGCACAAAGTTGTGTGGATAGTTTACAATTACCAGTAGAATCCTTCAATTTAGGAATGTATGTTAATACCCTAGTTAATGGAAGAGTAAAACTACAAAAAAATATGTCGGACTGGTGTAATTAGAATTGAAGATCATGGGTTTGACACCAATTTAATAGTTTTGGACATGCAAGATTCGATGTTATTCTGGGAATGGATTGGTTAACAAGATTTCATGCGATGATACACTGCTTTGTTAGACAGTAATGTTGTGGACAGAAGATGGGGACAGGATAAGGTTTATTAGAGATAGGGTTACCTCATTACCATTCACATTTATAAGTCTTAAGAAATGAAAAATTGCGGCTAATACTCACTTGGGTTTCTTAAGACAAGTAATAGTAGAAAATGCAGGACGAGGAATTGAAAAACTTACATCAGTAGTTGATGAATTTTCCGAGGCATTTCCTGAAAAACTACCTGGATTACCACCTGATAGAGAAATAGAGTTTGCTCTAGACTTTTATCCAAGTACAGCACCAATCTCAATAGCTCCATACTGCATGGCGCCTACCAAACTCAAGGAATTGAAAATTCAATTAGATGAATTATTAGGAAAGAAATTCATTCGCCCTAGTACATCACCATAGGGAGCACCAGTGTTGTTTGTAAAGAAGAAAGATGGGTCAATGAGGTTATGTATCGATTATAGACAATTGAATAAGGTGACTATTAAGAACAAATACCCACTGTCTAGAATAGATGATCTCTTTGATCAATTACGAGGTGCATTATTTTTCTCCAAAATTGATCTTAGATCAGGGTATCATCAGTTAAAGGTGAAGGAAACTGATGCCTTGAAGACAGCTTTTTGGACTCGATATGGGCACTTTGAATTTTTGGTAATGCCATTTGGATTGACAAATGCACCTGCCGCATTTTTGGATCTAATGAATCGAGTATTTAGGGAATATTTGGATAAGTTCGTGATAGTGTTTATAGATGATATCTTAATATATTCACGAACAGAAGAACAGCATAGGAATCATCTGCAAGTGGTGTTACAATTGTTAAAGGACCACCAATTATATGCCAAACGTAGTAAGTGCGACTTTTGGATGAAAGAAGTCAAATTTCTTGGTCATGTGGTGTCGGAAACTGGAATATCCGTAGATCCTAGTAAAATTGAGGCCGTAGCAAATTGAGGTTAACCAAAATCTGTAACTGACATCCGAAACTTTCTAGGGTTAGCCGGGTACTACCGACGATTCGTAGAAGGGTTTTCAAAAATAGCTGCTCCATTAACTCAGTTAACTAGATAACGTGTCAGTTCGAATAGGGAGACAAAGGTGAGAAATCCTTTCAAGAATTAAAGAGAAGACTGACAACTGCACCAGTTTTGACACTACCTACTCCTGGAAGGTCATACATAGTATATACAGACGCATCATATAAGGGGTTAGGGTGTGTGTTGATGCATGATGGAAGGGTTGTAGCTTACAGATCTAGGCAATTGAAGAAGCATGAAAAAAACTACCCTATCCATGACTTAGAATTAGCGGCAGTGATTTTTGCTCTAAAAATTTGTAGATGCTACCTTTATAGGGAGAAATTTGAGATTTTTACAGATCATAAGAGTTTAAAGTACATCATGACCCAAAAAGATCTAAACCTAAGGCAAAGAAGATGGGTGGAGTACTTAGAAGATCATGACTTTATGTTATAATATCATGCAGGCAAAGCTAACGTAGTCGCTGATGCGTTAAGTAGGAAGAATCGAGGAGCTCTACACTATTTAATTGTTGATAAACATGATGCATGGGAGATTCTAAGGACATATGAGTTATATGTGGAGATTCAGAAGCCCCAAGGATTCATAAATAATTTGGTAATTTAACCTACCTTAGTAGAAAATGTGATAAAAGCTCAAGAGGATAATGAGGAGATCAAAGACTTGAAAACCAAAATTAAGCAGGGAAATGAGAAGCCAGGATGGAAAATATTCCCTGATGGAAGCCTAAGATATGACGGTCAACTATATGTAACCCAAGATTCCACTTTGAAAGAAGAAATTTTAAAGGACGCGCACAAGTCCAAATATCTTATACATTCGGGTAGTACCAAGATGTATCAAGATCTGAAACGTCAATACTATTGGAAAGGCATGAAAAGAGATGTGGCGCAATATGTAGCCAGATGCTTAACATGTCAACAGGTGAAAGTAGATCATCAGAAACTAGGAGGGCTACTACAGCCATTGCCCATAGCAGAATAGAAATGAGAATTTATAACAATTGATTTCGTTGTAGGGTTACCACGAACACAACAGGGCTATGATGCTATATGGGTAATCATGGATAGGCTTACAAAGTCAACTCACTTTATACCAATGAGGACAACTGACTCTCTTAAGACCCATAGCAAATACTACATTAGAGAGATAGTCAGATTGCCAGGGGTACCTAAATCAATAGTATCTGATCGAGACCCCCGGTTTGTCTAACAGTTCTGGCAAAGCCTACAACGAGCTTTAGGTACCACGCTTAATATTAGCACGGCCTATCATCCGTAGACAGACGGAAAATCGGAACGGGTGATACAAATTCTGGAAGATATGTTGCGAGCTTGTGTATTTGACTTCCAAGGTAGTTGGAATGAACATTTACCATTGGCAGAGTTGGCCTATAACAAGAGCTACCAAGCAAGCATAGGCATGGCACCTTATGAAGCATTATATGGTTGCCCTTGTAGATCACCAAATTGCTGGTTAGAAACAGGAGAGTCAAATCTATATGGACCTAACATAATCCAAGAAACCACTGAGAAGATTAAGTTAATCAGGGAAAGACTTAAAACAGCCAAGAGTCAACAAAAAATTTACGTCGACCAACGAAGAAGACCACTGGAATTCTCAAAAAGAGAATGGGTATTACTAAAAGTGAAACCTCAAAAGGGAATAATTCGATTTGGGAGGAAGGGCAAGTTATCTCCCAGATATATTGGACCATTCTTGATCATACGAATGGTTGGTGTGGTGGCGTATCAACTAGAGTTACCCCAAGAGTTGGCCCAAATCCACGATGTCTTTCATGTGTCCATGTGACGTAAATATGTGCCTGATCCGAATCACATCATAGATTGGAATGATATGGAGGTACGGTCGGATGTGACATATGAAGAGAAACCAATACAAATGCTGGACACTAAAGAAAGAATCTTGAGAAATAAAACAATACCGTTGGTGAAGATCTTATGGCAACATCACGGAGTTGAAGAAGCAACTTGGGAGGCGAAGGCAGAAATACGGATGAAGTATCCTGAATTATTCACATGGTAATAAATCATTCTTTTCCTGGTATGCTATTCGGTATAACCTAGACTCTTCTAGCTCACACGGATATTATATATACATATATGTGTATAAAAGGTATGGAGAGTCATCTCGTGGAGAGGGCTACTTAAAAGAATAAAGAGAAAAGAATTCCCACATCTAATTTCGCTAAATATGAATTTCGGAGACGAAATTCTTTAAGGAGAGGAGAATTGCGAGATCTTAAAATTTTATTTTATTTTATTTTATTGAATACATTATTAATTTTACCTTTATTTTTATTCTTAGAAATTTTAAGTATGTTAACTGTTTTTTTCAAATCTAGTTAGCTTCTAAGGTAAATTAGTAACCAATCTAGTTAGAAATTAACTAACGGACCAACTTGGTGAGTGCAAATGTTGAGGTGTATACCCAAATTAATGATCTCATTAAATGGTTCTAATCACCACCTGGCTATAAATGCACTAGATAGGTGTGGTGGCAAGCCTAAATGAGCAACGTAGAAGATGGGTAATGGAAAAAAAAGTGTATATATAATAATGAGATTAGCTTAATGAGGCGGTGGGATGACCAAGGACTTGAGAATATATATATATATATATATATATATGTAACATGCTTCATTTAAGAAGCAATAAAGAGAACGACGAACGGGAAAAAAAAAGAAAAAACAATTAAAACAGAAAGGAAAATCGAGAGTTAGTAAAGAAGAGCATAATCGTGGGAGAAGAGGAAAGTCTAAGGATATTCGGGTCAAAATCTTGAGGTATGTATTTTATTTTGTTAATTTACAAATAAATTTTATGGAAGTTTTGATAAATTAAATATGCTGAAATATAGTGGTAGTACTTTAATTATTAGATTATTAACTGAGTTGGAACGAGGTATGGTTTAATTTATATAATTTGTTAGGGTCAAAGATTTAGACCCGGAACTAAATCAATAGTAACCACCTCCATAATTTAATTTTTGTATAACAAAGTGTACATAGTCACTAAATAAAAGGTATTTAATATGAATTTAAGTTGATGGGAGAAATTTGTCAAAATTTAGGTAAAATTAATGGTAACGGAAGAATTACCAATGTAAACCTCTTAGGCCAAATACAACAAGTGAAGTGATTGGACAACAACATACAAATATTTATTGATAAATCATAATTTATTTACACAGAATTTAATCCGGATCAAAAGAAAAGTCAGCACGAAAGATCGTCGAACTCGTTCAGGTAGGGGATTTATTCTTGCAATTGAAACTTAGTATTTTGTATACAGGCATAGTAGAAGTTTCCCTCATATATTCTAAAATTTGTTGAAATAATGTGAGTATTAATGTTGATCATATGTTGAGAATTCATGTCATCAGATACTCTAAAATTTTATTGCATGACTATTATGATATTACGGAAGAATGTAAAATGATGGGATTTGACTTTATGTAGTTTGAAGAATTACTCTCAGATATTCTGAAATGTATCGATAGTTCTGTGGGTAATACTGTTAATTGTGAATTGAGAACTTAGGCCGTCAGGCTAAGGTAACAGAGTTATGACATAAGGGTGGCAGGGGGATACAAGGGTGGAAAAGGGGTTATTGTTAATATTATAATTGTTTCACGTACTTTTACATGAAGAACTTGTTGAGGGGTTATAAGGGTGGCAAGGGATCATAAGGATAGGAATGGAGTAACTTTGCATGAGCATTACACTGTTTGTTTATTTAATTCGTAATGTTACTGTATATTTTATTTGATAATCATAATTGCTTTGAACATTTAATAATTGTATTTATATGGAAATACTTGTTGATCTTGTTTAAATATTTTTCCTACTGGGCTTAGTAGATCATCCCGTCTTATGGGTTTTATACACAGAGGCTGTCTGGTAACAAAAATTGAGGATGACAGAGGCTAATGGCCGATCCAGGATGACGATTCGTAGTTAGAATAGGGCTTGGCATATATGTAATATTTTTAAACAGTTAGGTTGGAAAAGAACTTATGTAATCAATTTGGTTATTATATTCTAGCTTTTCTGTTAAAACCCAGGGCGTGACAATTACATTCCTAAATTATTTAAATAATAACATTAACAATCACATCTTTAACGTCATAGTCTGTGACAGATAACATTAGAATATGAGAATTAATTTAACACAAATAAAACATGTTCCAAGATCAAGTCATAATATAATAATAATTAGAGCATCTAACATTGTCCCTCATTTCCATATTAAAATAATAAAAGATAACAACATAATAATAAGTCCAACGTTATACCTCGATGACCCAATCCAAGGATTAAACAACCATAATACAATCTTAAAATATAAATAAGTATGGCACCCACATCATGTGTCACACAAATAAGAGTGCAGCCATCTATAAATAAAAAAAGTAAAAAGTTCTAAGTCAATCAATCAATCTCAGCTTAAGTTCTAGGTGATTACTCATTGGTCTCACGAGATCATCTGCAACAAAGATGGGTGAGCACTAGGGGTGGACATGGGCTGGGCTAGGTTGGGTTCGGGCTGGGTTTGTTCGGGCCGAGTTTTTGAGCATCAGCCCTAGCCTAGCTCGGCCTGGTATCGGGCTAAAAAGTGTGAACCCAAGCCCATCCATTATTGTAAAGTTAAAACCCAAGCTCGTTCATTGGGCCAATCAATAAAATATTAAAAAAACATAAAAATTATGCAAAAACAACCAATAACATGTTCACAACCACTGTTTAAACACAAACAAACAACTAAAACATAAATTCATGGGAAGTCTATTTTTTAATCATAAATTATTATGAAATTGCATGTGTTTGTTGATAGAAAGTGAGAGTAAAAGATACATACTTTGTATTACAGATTGAGAAGAGACGAAAAACGGTTGAGTATTTGGGACTAGGGTTTGTGTGGGGAAGAGAGGAAGAGCGAAACTAGGGTTTGTGTGTTAGGAGATATGGGGTTAACTTACTTATTAATTTTGGACCGGGGTGGGTTATGATGCATGAACCCAAATCCAACCCAAAAATAAATCGGGTCTAAAAAATTGACCCAGCCCAACCTATAATCAAAATTCCCAAACCCAAGCCCTAAAAATTTCGGGTTGGGTTGGGGGGTTCTTCGGGCCAGTGGGCCGGTGTCCACCCCTAGTGAGCACCATTGCCTAGTAGGTAGGAACGTGCAATTGTATACGAGTGAACAATAAAAAAATATATAATATAACTCACAATAATTTACACAAAATATAATATTACGATGTAAGTGTAATGCAATGATCAATGCATTCTTTAATCTTTATCTATCTCTAACCTTATCATGGGATAAATGACACTTAGTAAAACACGCAGAATCACCAACCGTACCATTTAAGCCTACAGCGAATATATATTTTAATATATATCACGAGTAAGGAACGGAGTACAACCCTACAAGTGTCAAATTCAGGGGAAACGAGTTACACCCTATAGCTCTTCTGCTAGGGATTGGGTTATATCATTAGTCAGGCATCTTTTTAGCTCAAGCAGGGTCCAACTTCACTCGAAGAAAATTTCATAATATATCATCTCAAGATTGACATCCTAATTCAAATGATGAAGCTCTAGTCATATATATCGATTCAGGATCATTTGGTATTTTTAAAATCTCATTTTAACATTTTTTTCTCAAAATTAAGGATCCTATCCATATACATGGCTTATACTTCAGCACATCAATAATATCAACATGGCATTCTCGGCCAATGAATAATCATATCATCAAATGGTCATGCACATGATATGCTCAATCATATATGATAAACAATAATATCTCAACATTATAATAAAGGCATGCCATGCTTAAGCATCCATAATAATACTTTATAGTCTAAAAAATGTGCATAATCTCAACATATATCCATCATAGATGATATAGCATCCAAACCAGGTAAAAAAGACATTAAACTGGATAGTAAAGAACGTGGCACAGGAATATATCGAGAGTATCCTAGCCTTATAGAAAGTTCGTGAGAAGCCCGTTACCGTGACCTAGGGTTTGTAGTGCAAATCTAAGTTGGTACGAGCTCGATCCAACGCACAATATACCTAATTCCAAGCATCTCAGTTTTGGAAATAGATACACAATCAACAACAATAACAACATATACCGCAATATTATGCAATAAAACTCAATAATTAATGAGATCGTACATATATTTATGAACCCACACACATGTATATATGTATATATATATATATGTGCATATATTATCCTCAGCCCAAATCACCACATATATACATCAAACTACTCCAAGTCATGCCATTAATCTCAAAATAAATATGAAATTGTCCTACCTACCTCGTATCTGAAGAAAAAAAAAAACTCACTTTTTTCTTTTGTATATCTCACCTCGAGCATAATCACCATTCAACACCGAAAATACCTAAGTGCTTCGATCCTTATTTTCTGTCTCATCTTTCTCTTTCTCTCTCCCTCCCATAGCTGCTGCATGTGAAGACTAAAAAATAACGAAAAGAAAATAAGGAAAGAAAATGAAATAAAGAAAGAAAAGAAAAAGAAAAGAGGGGCCAAATCATTAATTACTATAAGCCAACCTTGGCTCAGGAAATAAATCAATTCCAGTAAATTGGACCAAACTTTGGGTCTAAATATTTAATTGCCCCAAAATATCAAATAAATAGCCAAATCAAAATACAAAATATTACATTGACTCTAATAAAGCAACACCTAATCTAACACAGCAGGCCCGACCTAACTTTTAGGTTCTGCATCTACAACACAATCTGTAGGGACATTAGCACCAATTCACTTGTACTCACCATACATAAAAAATACATAATATGCAGAAATAATAAAAGTAAATAAAGACGATCAAAATGCCAACATCTCAAGATATCAATATCCAATGATCATATGTCAACATTATATCTTAACATTGAAAACCGATAATCATGTATCAGCAACAGTATCCAAGTAATCAACATCAATAATTTACCCATTTTATTCTATTTCCTATACTCTTTACCATTCCACAACATCGTCACGTCTCAATCTTGGGGTGAATACTATCAAATTCATTTTTATGGGCCCACACTCAACGGAAATGATCAACTAAAACGTCGTTGTTTGTGAGTCTAAACTCACGGGTCATGATTAGCCAAATCAATATCATTGTATTATGGGCTCCTAACCTACTGGAATGATAACCAATTCCTATGCTGGTTTAGGGTATTTCAACCTATGGATAGTCTCTATACCCTCCCTATTTTTCAGTATTTGCCAACTCTACAATCCCAATATCATTCTCATTTCTTTTATCCATTTTCCCATTAATATTATCATATATCTTATTCATAATCATCATACCTTATTATCCATGTATTATATCATCATAACCACTATACTTAATAATTCGTCATAAACACAATAATAAATTCATTTCTTCATCTCTTATAACAATAACATAATAATAAAAACTTTTTTTTAATAATATTATTCATCAAATATTCAAATTATGTTTCTCAAATCATAAACTACTCATTTACACAATTAAAAGATTCTTTTATTTTATTAAAAGACTTTAAAGTTCTTTAGTATTAGTGTTTGGGATAAAAATACTTTTTATGTAACAAGCAAAGGAAAATTGGGCTATTGGACAGAGTTGGTGTGCATGGGCACCAAAATTGGTGCATAGAAGGATGGGAGCTGGTGCGCATGGATGAAAATAGAAAGCTTGGGTCGAAGGCTCTATTCTTGATTTTCATTGGTTTCTCACTTTGGATACAAATTGGTTCACATTAAAGCTAAAATCTTAAAATTTCTTGTTTCAAATGATGCCACAACACTTACATGAATTCAATGAAATGATCAATTTGAGATTTCAAAAAGCATGGATCAAGATATGAAGTTACATTCATTTTCTTATCTACAGACATATATAGACATGTACATGTAAAAATCTTGAAATTTCTTGTTTCAAATGATGCCACAACACTAACATGAATTCAATGAAATGATCAATTTGAGATTTCAAAAAGTATGGATCAAGATATGAAGTTACATTCATTTTCTTCTCTACAAACATATATAGACATGTACATGTGTATAACTTGTACATTCCAACAAAATGCTCTAAAAGCTTAAAATAAAACATCTAAACAACATACTAACCCCTTCTACACATTACATATGTTAATAGAATGCATTGAATCCCTACCTCAAGTTCTTAAATAAAGGAAAAACGGAAAATAATCCACTGTCGAGAAACTCCAAAAAAACTCAGGAACTCCACACGGTCAAACGATTGATCCTAACATCAATGTAATCACACCAACATGTTCAACACAACTCTAATTACATGATTATAAAGTTAATTTGATTTTGACTAAGGTTTGATTGACTTACCAAGGATTGATTTCAACTTCAACTTTCGGCTCCCACTCTGACCAAATGAACGATACACACACAGACATACATATATATGCACGAACCTTGGGAATAAAGGAAGACAAGGCTCTCCCTCTCCCCTTCATTCTTTCTCTCAAGTGTAGGTCTAAGTAGGGCATGACATTTGAGCGTTGCATGATAGAGTAAACCCCAGGCTTGAAAATCAATTAGGCATAACTTCAATCCGGGCGCATGGGCTTCACTTTTATGATTGTGCCCTTTCTTTTGTGCACCGGGCAGGTCTTCCCTTGGCTTGAAATTTCGAAGTGTTAGGATAAGCCCCAATTTCAATTCTCGTTTAACTAATTCCATTAATTCCTCATATTACCATCATTAACATTTTCTTACGTCTTAATTAAGTCTACAATTATAAATTCCTTTAATATGAAAATTTGAGTTAATTATAAAAGTAGTCTACGCTGAAGAAAATAGTAACTTAGGTATGCTTAATAGTATAATAGACTTTGTCACAAAATTGTCAATTTAGCTTATTAAGCTATTGAATTTGTGGAGTCATGTCATTTGTAACACAAAAGTAAACTCAAAACTTAGACAAACAAATTAGAGAAATTATTAAAAAAGGAATACTTATTGGTCATAATCGAGAGGCTTCTTTGCTTGGTGGTACTCAAACTTTGGTTCAATACCAAATAAATGATAATCTCAAAAGGTCCATGTGTTTAAGAAAAATAAGGGTTGCAAAGATGGATAGTGATATAAGGCTTGCACTAAGAAATAAACTAAAAGAAAAAGTGTAAGTTACATCAAAGGATTCATCAAGAGAAAGTCCATCACATGATAGTTACAACACTATTCAATTCTGAATGCTTAAATAGATTTAATTTTGAGCTTGAGTAATTGTTTTCATTTTACGGTTTAAAGAGAACTTTGCGTCAAATATTCAATGTTATAGTCCAAACACGTGCATGGGATTTGCTTCACAAGCGTTAATAATTATTTTTAAGAATGGTAGTCAAGGACCCCATTTTTTTTTATTATATAGGAAATTAATTAAATGATTTGTAGCTTACCGCCTAAAAAAAAAAAAAAAAAAAAAAAGAAGAAAAATTGGCAAAGTATGGTTAACAAAAATTCAATCCAAAAAGTAAAAACGCAATCTCAGAATGCATGCTTAATTAGAATTGCTTAAATACTCAATCTCAGATTGAGTATTCACAGTTAAAGTTACCTGAGATTGAATATTCATTGTTGCGTAAAATTCTCTCTCTCTAGCCTTTTAAACCTAGCTTCCTCCTCCTCCCCCGACTTTAATATTTATACTTAAAGTGATTGTTAAAAAAACTAGAAAATCACAATATTTGGATTGAAAATTTCATTTTAGAGTGTGAGAATGTATTTTTAGATTATGAGTATGTATTTACAGTGAAAGGTTAGTAAAAAATAGTGGAGAAAAGTATAAAAAAAAAAAAAAGGAACAAAGTAATTTTCTTTTCTCATTAAAGTGATTGTAAAAAAAATTAGAAAATTATAATATTTGGACTGAAAATTCTATTTGAGAGTGTGAGAATGTATTTGTTGGGGTATGAGGATGTATTTAGCATAAAAGTTTAGTTAAACAAAATAATAGAGGAGTAAATCAAAAAGGAAAAAAAAAAATATTTTTTTTTAGCTGAAACTCAATCGTAGATGGAGTATTTAGTTTTGATTGAAAACTCAATTTTAGATTGAGTATTTAGTGTATTTTTACCCTTATGAAAACTCAATTCTTTATCAATTTATTTTTTTCAAGCTATAGGTTACCAATTATTTAATTAATTTCCTATAAAACAAAAAAAGTCGATTGTAAAACCATTTTATTTCTATAATGATCAATATTTAATATTTTCGTCATTATTACATTCGAATTAGAGTTTTTAGTCAAATAATCAATGTGGCAATCTTGACTTATTATGGGATTCACTTCAAATGAGGTAATGTCTATCTGTAAGATATGTGACTACTTTATTCATTAAAATAAAATTAGAGTAATGTTTTCTATTTGTTTCAAAATTTGTCTCCAAGTGTTCAACGCACTAATTCAAACTTTTATATGATATTACTTCTTGAAGGGGATTATTTACTGATAAGTGATTGTGTTGTTATTATTTATTTATTTATTTATTTTTTGATAGTTAGAATGTTGAGATTTCATTTGTTAACCATAGATAGACCTTGTAGGTAGTTGATTTACAGAATAATTACAAACTCCACTTGATGCTAGAACTATGCCTTTTAATTTTACTTTTGATTTTGGTATTGTATCTAAAGAATGTTTTTTTGGTTTTGGTGTTGTGGCTAGCATATTTAGCGTGATCTTAGCACAAGATATAATTCATATATGTTCATATGTGTAACCTCGATTATAAAAACTATTGGTTTAGTTCAAGCTAAATTATTATTATCCAACTTATTAATGTCAAAAGGAAATTGCCTTTTTTTTTT
>QLOD02000013.1:17711919-17722706 GCA_003260245.2 Sideroxylon spinosum | reverse complement strand
CTTTTTTTTTAAATATGTATTTTTGAATGATTGGTTATTATGTAATTTTTTTTAATTATATTTATTTTGACTTGTTGATTTATCTATTATTTTTTAATTAGCATTATATTTAGTTTGATCAAATTAATAATACTGTTAACGAGGGTTAAAAACGTCAAAAACAAGAGGCTTACAGGGGGATAACTTTTAGCTAGCCTTAGGGGTGCCCAAAAATTATCACCAAGAAGGGCGAAAGCTAAGGAGAGGCGAAAGCTAAGAGGGGAAAGAGGGAGGAAAAAAGGCCATCCAAACCATGGTAAAAACGTGGGACCCACACCTAAGAGGGGGTAAAATCTTTTACCCCCTTCTTTTCCTTCATCCAAGCAAGGCCTTAGTTCTAATAGTAGGTCTTGGGTAACATAAAAAAGGATTAAAATTTATCAAAAATTATAAAAAGTTTGTATTTTCTTTTAATTAAATTCTATCACTTATCACTTTTATATCAAAATTTTGTACCTTGATTATGCTTTTTTGTTAATTTTATTTTCATCCAAACACATCCTAAATTTTTTATGTTTCATTTATAATAGTTAAATTTTTACAATTTTTAATATGTATATTTCAAGTAATTTAATAAATATATTTCAAATATATATCGAAAGTGAAGAGATATGATTTAATAAAATACATTTCAAGCATATATTGAAAGTGTAGAGATTAAATTGTTTTAAAGTGAGAAATTAAATTGATATTAAAAATAAATTATAAAGGTAGTTTTTATATTTTATCTAGTGAAATTACTTTTTTACCTTTAATCTGATGGTTGTGTAACGATCAACTAATGGAAAAACTAATTTATTACTTGATCAAAAATATAAAAATTTAACAATTATAAATAAAACGTAAGACACTGAAATGATATTAAGAATAAACTGCAAAAGTGATTCTTATACTTTATCTTAATTTTTACTTTGATTTGTTCCCACCACAAATCTCACATCCAAACGTGTCAATAATTCACCTCTAAGCCCACGCATTGATGGTATATTTGGATGGACTTGTAATTTAAATGTTACTCGTTTTACATTGTTATTGCCCATGTATATGAATTCAAATAAAATTAATAGTCAATATTTATTTAACGGCCAATATTACCTTTTTTATCCCTATTTTTATTATCTTTTCAATCACTTTCGACGAAGACACTCTCTCAATATTTTCATATTGTTTTTTGAATAATTTTTTATAGAAGCTTTTAAGTTAGTATTTTTAAAAATATGAAAATATTTATAATAAATGGTAAAATTTTATATATTTATTAAACATTATATGGATACCCATTAGATAAATTCATATAAAATTTTTTATTTTAGAAAAATAATATTTAAACTTTAATTTTCTTTATAAAGTTCTTAAAAAATAAACATTTAAATTAAAAATTCAATTTTAATGTAATAAGATTTAAAATTTTAAATACATACACTTTTACATTCTTTTGATCATTTATACAAAAGAAGTTCAAGGATTTGAATTTAGAATATTTTCAATCATTAGATTTGTTTAATGATCAAAATTAATTTTTTTTTTGTCTCGCTTTGGTTGTTTTTTGGTCACTTCACATGAAAATATACTCTCTCACTTTTCTTTTATTTTTTGAATATCGTTTTTATAATTTTTTAAATTAATATTTTAATATTTTTAGAAACTAATAATTTTAAATTAATATTTTAATGCTCATAAAACTTGAAATTTTAAATACATATATTTTCATACTTTTTATGTCATTTGCATAATAAGAAAGCTTAAAATTTAAATTTAGGATATTTTGAATCGTTTGATTTATTTAGTTGCCAGGGTTATTTCTTTTCTCTCTTAGTTGTTTTTTCTTTTTAATTAACTCATATAGGAAAATACTTTTTCACTCTTCCCATACTTTTTTATACAATTTTTTAGATTAACTTTTGGGCAAAGTATAAAAACCACTTTCACAGTTTATCCTTGGTCATACTTTGGTTCTAATTGCGACAGTCAAATCCCAATATTTTTTGTTAAGCAAGAATTAAGTCATTCCATCTATTACTCGTTATAAACTACTATTAATGCGATGGTAAAACTGTCATTTCGCAAGATGATCCATGTGACAAAATAATGACATGGCACTCTCTATGTATTCACTCGTCCATATGTGCTGGTGTTGGTTTTGTAGCTTCAATTTAACAAAAAAAAGTACTAAAATTTATGCTATCCCTAAGAATCAAACCAAGAACATTGTTGGGAGCCAGCAACAAAACCAACTCACCAAGAGCTTAGTTTATGTAAGGTTCTTAGATGATATTTATATGTATTCAAAAGTTAAAGTAGATTCTCCCTCATCTTCTATATATATTTTAATATATACTATATAAATGTAGATAAATAATATATATTATATAAATATTATATATTTCCCTCATTCTTTTAATATATATTATATAAATATTGTATATTCTCCCTAATTTTTTTAATATATATAAATATTTTTTATATAAATATATGACTATTTATAAATAAATATATCTGAATATATTCTATATAAAATATCTACATATATACTTCAATTTTTTAATATATATATTTAAATTTTATCTAGGAACCTTACGCAAATCAATCCCTTGGTAAGTTGGTTTTGTTGCTAGTTTCCAATCTATAAGGATCTTAGTTTGATTCATGGGGTTAGCATAATTTGTAATGCTTTAGTTTCTTTTTAAAGAGAAGTTATTCCATGACAGCAACCCACATTAGCTAATACCAGCACACGTGGATGAGTGAGTGTCTGACATATATAGTCTTCACATCATCCAAGTGTGCCACATCATCATTCTGCCACGTGAATAATTAGCAATTTGACACATGGTGAATATTCTCCACGTCATCCGAGGGTGCCATGTCATCACTCTACTACGTGGATCATCTTATGAAATGACAGCTTTACCTTTACCTTAACGGTGGGTTATAATAGGAAACTGAGGAGAGGCCTGATTGCTACTTAACTGAAAGTGTAGGGATTTAATTGTCGCGATTGAAACTATTTGGACCAAAGTGAGACCAAAGGTCAAGTGTAGGGGAGATTTTTATACTTTACTCTTAACTTCTTTTAATATTTTTATTAGATAATTACATTTATATCTCATGTATTTGGGATGAAAATCACTTACACCCTCTATATTTCGTTATTATATACTAATATCCCATTCACTCATGATTAAAGTACAACATGGACGACATTACATTGAATGGTAGAAAGACAGAATTATCCTTTTCTTCTTCGCTACCTTGTTTTCTCTCCTATGATCTTCTATGTTTTTCTCTCAACATAACTTTTACCATTACTAAAATTTTCAAACAAATAAATTAATGCTCACGGGTAAAGTGAGTGCAAAAAATAAATTAATCCAATCTTCTTCCCTTTTTCTCAACAATGAAACAAGAAAATATTACAGAATATGCAATAATCATCTACGATTCAAATGGAGCGTTTGGAAGTCCAATTTTTAACGCTTTTTTGCTAAAAATTGCTAGTCGCGATTTTTTTGTACGTTTGGTGAACAAAGTAGCAATTTTTAATAATTATTAACAACTTTTGAGTGTTTGATAAAAAAAATTTGTAACTTTTTAATTGGCAAGCGTGTAAAATGAGCATTATAACCCCCATGGTAGCTGATGGGTTGACCCAACTATCAGTACGTACTAGGGTATAAATGAGTGAAAATAAACTTATACCTACGTACTCAAATACGTATGCTTGCGATATTATATAAGCTCTAACTTAATTTTTTTTTTTTGGGTTCATTTTAAATTACCAGACCTATGACCGATAGAGCTATCTCCCAATCTTCATATTCCCTAATCTGAAATCCACACCTCTCATCACCTATTGTTTCATTTTTCATCAATTTTACAACCTTTCGTCTATTGTAAATATTCTTCTTCTTCCTTGATTTTGTGAATATTATGTGCGTTCGTTAAAAGGACACGCCTAGGGTTTGACGGGTTAAAGGTAATGGTCATATTTTGTGTGATTTTCAGCAAAAGATAAGTGTTCACTCTATTATTTTCATTTCAAATGGAACCTAAGATGAAAGGGAAGGATGTTCTTAATTATGATAGCAATAGGTTTGGGAGTCCCAATGGACAAAAATTATTTGATACCACCTGGAGTCTAAGGAATGCATTGTTTAAGAGGGCTATAGAGTTGGATGATTTTTTAACTCAAGATTTTAATAAATAAAATATGATAGATAAGGGGTAGGTTGAGTTTGTCACTTTTAGTGAAAATGTAGTTGTCCCTCTCGTTCAAGAATTCTTTTCTAATGTAATAGAGCACCAGAAAACTAAGAAAAAAATTATCACATCATTGGTAAGGAAGAAGCTAATTAAATTGACTCCTAAAATAGTGTGTATAAGTTTCGAGATTCTTGAGATGGATATAGAGCCACAAAATACCAAATGAGTGTCGAGGACTCCCCGGGAAAGGATTAATTAGCTAAAATTTTGACTGAGAAACCCGATGCTAGATGGGGAAATGGAAGTTGATTCGAAATCTACAAGTTGAGTCGAAAATATAAACCATTGTTTCTTCTATTAAAAGCCAAGTTAAAGCCACTAGCACACAAGAACTTGGTCAATTATGAAAGATTATATTGTTATACGCCATTGAAAGGGACATGACCATTAACTTGCCAAGGCTTGTCTGGGAGAAGATTTCAATTGCAATTTCATAGATTAATGGGACTATGGGCCTACCTTTTGGAAGTTTCTTGATGGTTTTTTTCAAGCAAAAGGGAGTGAAGTTTACAGGTGAGATGGAAATAGTCAAGCCAATTAATCCTATCTATGAGAAAGCTTCCATAAAAAGCACAGCACAATTAAAGAAAAAGAAAACTGATGAAAATTAATGTAAGTAAGATAGGATTCTAATGCCTATGGATGAGATAGAGGCTAACCAATAGACAATAATAGAGCAGAACAATATGATACTTGCTTGTCTCCAACACCAGTTTCCCCCACTACAGCTTAACATGCCACTATCTCCGCTATCTTTAGAGGATGACTGATTGGTACCCTTGGTTTTTTTGGTTTTGATCGTTTTGTTGTTGCTTTTAAGTTCCTTTTGTTTATATTTTCCCGGCTATGTATTGCTTAAGGTTGCACATTTTGAATTGTGATATATGCAACCTTTAATTATTTCGATTTCCTAATATGATGGAACTTTGTCTAGTTGGAACCAATGATGTACTTTTGAAGCTCAATGACAAGTTTTAGATTATAATATGTGTTCTTGTATCGAAATTATATTGTTAATGATGTGCTTGTGACTTGAATGCCTCTTCACAATGAAAAACCATTGTGTTGCAAATGAGGCTTGCTCAATTTCTTTTCATGGTAGTATCTTCATAATTGTAATTTCAAATTTATTTTCTTCGAATCATCTAAGGAACAACTATAGTAATAAAGTTATTTGCTGGTACTTTGTGGTTGAGTTGGTAGGAAAATAGGTCATCCGTTTTCACAAATTTTAGCCTATTTCATCATTTATTGCTATACTGTTACAGGCTTACATTGAGAAAAAGAATGGTTAGAGGCTTAAATAGAAGTTGACACAGAAATAGATGCAGCCAAAACTGAAAAAACAAATGGATATTAATTATCAGGTTTGACTGGAACCTTGACTTATAGCTTGTTGTAAGAACTTGTAATCCTCCCTATTAAAGTGGATGAATAATTGCATGTATTTTTTTGTTCCTTTTATTTTTTCACCTTTTTAAGGAGGATCTAGCGTTTGTTTAACAAATAAGAAAAAAAAGTTAAATTAGTTTAATTGGATTGGTTTGGCTTCAACACCCTAAGGAGATTAATTACACTGTTACGTAAAGGGTTTATTGTACACAAGCTTATTATAACCTTGATGTGCTTTCGTGATGACTCATCTTTCACACGTAAATTACCTGGGAGGATGATGTTTGCACTTACTTGCAGACATTTTTTGTAGTTGCTAGTGGTGTTGATTATGTTATGGTTTCTTTGTATGGTATGGTTGGGAGAATGAAACTACATTGTGAAGTATTAGGGCTAGGTTGCTGGTTATGTAGTTGGGTGCATATGATGCCCATGTTGCTAGATTATTGAGGATGATATGATGGTCTGTTCTTCAATGCTAACACCGCAAGTTTGTTGATTCTAGTATAATGAAATATTTGCTGGTGTGGTCTTTGTGTGTTATGGACTTATTATTGGTTGAAGAAGAGAATAAGATTATTTGTTTTCACCTATTTATACATTCAATTATTTTACTATTTTTTTATTAATTCTTTAAATATTGTCTAGATCCTAATATACTTGAAACATTGACTAGCTGAGGGAAGAGAAAAATGGTTGCTTCTTTCCCATTACATCAGTTCATAATATATGCTATGAATTAGAACACTTACCACTGTTTTTGGTATAACATTGTAGCAAAGAAGAATTGAGAAGGGACTTTTGTTAGGGCAAAGATTGAACACAATAAAATTCCTTGCTATAAAACCTGCATAAAGTTTTTATAAGTGTGCTACTTTTTTTCCCCCTCTCTTTTTTGCTACGTTCCCAATATTCTTTTTGATGTGTAGAAAAATATATATATATATATATATTTATGAAAGGTGATGTATAGAAATGTAGACTCGGGTAGCAGGCCTAGAAACATAACACTATAAAACAAAACATAGAGTGTAATGGTGAGTACAATATAAATTTCGAATAAATAATAAAAATTTAATTTTTCTCCATGAAACAAACTCTTGACTATGCTTTTTGCTTTGATGATATCCAATATTCAATTTTCACGGTACTTTCATGAATAAACCCTCAATTTAGATATCTAAAATGGACTAAATTATATTCAATCATCTTTTTTTTTTTAATCACGGTTTTTTTTTATTTCACTTTTGAAATTTGAATGATGAATGAAATACTTAGAATCATACTGTACTTGCAAACCTCAATTTAGTCCGTCAAATAGGAATACAATGATTTTGCGGAAGAAAACCTTTTTATTATCTTTATTTATTTTGGCTTATAGATTTTGAGCAATGCATAAGGTAGTTAAAACCATTAATATAAATTACAATCTGCATTTTTTATTTTTAGTTTATCACCTTGCTCACTTAAATTTCTATACTTTAAATTATTCCACTTTGTCTATGTAAATTCCAACCGTCCTACTTTACCTAATTCCTTCAAATTATTGATAGAAAAGTGCAAATCTGAAGGTGAGATTGGTGATAAAATACATGTGCTAAGTATAATTATCTCGACCTTTAAATTTGCTTTCCTTTATGGTTTTTAGTTGCTGAGCCACCTCTTTATTTAGACTTAATGGAAAATCGTATGGTTTACATAGTGATTAAAAAAGTCACTGTCAACATTTTCCGTTAAACTTGAGATAAAGTTAAAGGAAGAAAAATATGGCATATATGTTTGCAATTTGTTTATCATCGGATTTATATGGAGTATCAATTCGTACTTAGATATTTAATTCTAGAGATATTCGGGATAGCTTTTTTTTTTTTTAAATTGCATTGATGAAATTATATTTTGATTATTTACATTGTGAACTTACTGTTGTAGTTACAGTGAAATTCATAGTTTAATGATCTTAAAATTTCCATTCTATGTGCCATTGTGGAATTGATGTTAAATTTGAGGCACGAGCATCTTAGTATTAAAGTTCTAAAAATTCAGTGTATCGAAAAAGTATCTCTATGACTTTCCAAATGTGTTGAAGATTTGGAGTTCAGAACTATTTAATTTGAGGCACACAATAAGTACTCTTTTATGACCTATTTTACAATTTAGTTATCTTTTGAATGTGGTAGTAGTTTATGGGAGTTTTAAGAAATTGAATGCAATTTGATGTTTTGAACTTTTGATGTTTTATGTATGAGATTCCTCAAAATCATGAACTGAGAGATTAATTGGGTACTTACGGCTTGATCTTACATCTTAATGTCGTAGTAAACACTTCCGAGGATTCTGATATTTGGTTTATGCTAGTTATGAGTGGCAGAATTACTAAGTGCCTATTTGCGGTACTATTAACCCCCTAATTTTGTCCCTTTAGTTGAAATTTATAGTATTCAATGCTCTTAGTTGAATGGTGCTCTACTAATTAAAATCTCCTAACCATAGGATTTGTCAGTGCACCAAAAATTAATAAAAAGTAAGCATTTAGCAAAATACTAGTTGTACCTCTAGAGCTAAGGAAAATCCAAGCTGAAGATCCAAATCAAGATAAAAGGTCATCAAATTGCATAGATATGTCCAAGACATCCCAGCATTAACAGAAGAGCCTAATTTTAGAGTTAAGGGTCAATTCGGTTTAGAAGTCAAGAACGACCTCTATCGATGCACCTAAAGGACAATATTAAGCGGAATGGCCAGATCAAGCCAGAAATATGTAAAGAGATGCACAACATCTTAAGACATGCTAAAATACATAGAGGTAGGCTCAGAATAGCCAAAATGCCACTCTAAAGGTCATTTGAGCTATGTGGACCCAAAATAGCTCCTACTGACAAGAAGGAAGCTATAAACATACCAAACACAATTTGAGCATCCAGAAGAAGTCAAAATGTCTTCAAATAAAACAATGTTAAGGATAGGTTCCATGAGGTAATGGAATAACTAAGTCTGGTTAAGTCAAACCTCAGGAGGTCCTTTTTGCCTTTCGTTAACAAAATTCGCTAATTTTTTTTATAAATTCATAAAAGTATCCCAGAGTCCCGCCATTGGAATTTTTGGACTTTTCATATCCAAAAATAGTAGGAAGAGTCATCCTAGTAGTGCCTCCAGGGGTCAGGCAAAAGATTTGGCTAGCCTCTTCTCCGTTTAAGCTCCTTTTAGATCAGTAGTTTTCAAACAAGCCTAACTCGATTCTAAAAAATCCAAATGGAACCCAGTTTGACCTAATTGTCTAAATCACTTCGCAAAGTGCTTGAGAGGATTCAGAAGCTTCTGAAAATTACACTAAAGGTTTTACAATTGGCCAAACATATAGGTGTTAAACCCAAACTTCACGAAACATAGCTTGAGCCAAGGGTTTAGACCAAATGGCCCTTTTTGTTTTTGGCCTTAAGGGTAAATATTTTGCCTACTAGGCTTGTGGCAAGCTTCTTTACTGGTCTTAAATGGTAAGAATATCTGCCTGAATTGTTTTGTGATTTTGATTGTCTGTTGTGCTATGCAGGCATATTCATTTGTCCTGTTGAACAGAATGGACTACTAGATAGACCTGGCAAAGATTTTAGCCAGTATAGTTGGGAAAACAAGTTTGCCACTTTTGTTGGGTAAACTTGTTCTCCCAATGAAACGGGCAAGGTTTGTTGCCTGTTTGAATGAGCAAAATAAGCGAAAACTCCTATAAATAAGTGCGTGCTATTTTCAATTTTCATTCATTCAACACTTGGCACCTTAGGGCTTCTCTCTCTAGAAAAAGCCAGTGTTAGTATAATTTTCTCTCTTTAGAAAATTTTATCATATTTTTCAATTAAATGTATTTGCATAATTAGAATAGAATGATTTTAATTGTGTAAATAATTTTTTTTTTATCAATGAAAGGTATCTGGATCATAATTCAAGTTCTGGTTGGACTCGATACATGATATTGATCAGATTTACCTAAAATTGTTTTTGTGAAATTCTAAACATCATACATATATCATGCCTATTGATTAGCATGTAATCTTATATTATTCTATAGCTATTGAGCGTGCTAATTGTGCATTTATTCTTGTAATAGTTATGTGTTAGCTTAATTATCTCATTTCTATGCATTCTTGGTGCTTGTGTGTTTCAGGTGACATAATTTGGTGTTTTAGGACTAAAATATAGCAAGAGTACACATGAGAAGGAGCCAAGGCAAGTCAGAACAAAGAAAGTGCAAGAAAAGAACTTAGGGGTCATTGGGTATTTCACTGACCACTTGGCATGCATAGAGAAAATTGCTTCAAGACACAAATGCCAACATGTCCATGGATTATCAAGACTTCCTCAAATTTCCAAGAGCCATTCCAAGGCATAAGATCAATTACCATGGTTGCCAAGGAGAAGGAAATGGTCCGAAGTTCAAGATGGTTGAAGTGGTGTGCAGTTGAAGTTCTAACTCGACACCCTATCAGTGTTTCGATCATAATTTCTTCCTCACACCTCCGATTGTTGAGATTATTTTTTGGGTTGGAAAGAAGACTCAAAGAGATACAATTTTTGTGTTTTATTCAAAACCTGAATCTTTCGTATTCAAGATCAAAATCATAGCAGACGTTGGAAACACTAGCAAAGATGTCCGGACACCCTCAGAACCACAGAAGACAAAAGAATTGGAGCTTGGAGCTACTACCGTCTGGACACCCCATTTAGGTGTTCGGACACCTGGGACACCCGAGAATCTATGATTTTTTCTTATTTTAGGGTTTTGTGCGTGGGTTATAAATAACCAACGCACAGCTGTTTGAGAGAGGTTCCAGGAGTTGGTCTCAGCCATCTATAGGCTATTTTCTCTGTATTATTTCAGATTCTTTTTTTAAATAGATTAGTTTAGATAGTTTTATGTTTAGTTCTTGAACATCAATACAAGTTTTTGGGTCTTTATCTACGGAGTTTGTTTTCTTTACCTTCTCTTTTATTTTCCGTTTTGTTTATTTATTTATCATGTTAGCTTAGATTTGTACTTGATTCAACCCATCAATGATGGGTGGATCTTTATTTGAATATTAGATGTGAACGGATCCAAGCAT
>QLOD02000013.1:17698456-17709302 GCA_003260245.2 Sideroxylon spinosum | reverse complement strand
TTGAATACCCTTTAATCTCTTCCTAGACTTGTCTCATCTATTTCCTTCCCTTCAAAATTATTATTATTATTATTATTATTATTATTATTATTATTATTATTATTTTTAATTTCAACTAACCCTAAGGGGGCTCCTCAGAGGTGACCTTACATATGGATTACTTGTGAGTTTACTTGGTCCATGTGATTTGTTGGCTGTTGCGTGGGTTTGATGGGTTTACCTAGTGCACGCTTCAAGAGTAGTGGCTGCCGGTTTCCATTGTAAAAGCAACCTAAGATGAAAAGGAGGCAATAGCCACAAGAATCTACAAAATTTTACTTAACTGCCAAACTTCGAATAATTGTTAAGAATCATGTTTAAAAACCTCACACAATACCACGATTTCCGTGTGGTTGCATTTTACAATCTTAGTATACTTTGCATCAGTCGTGTAGGGGGGCATGTTAATAGCATGTGACCTTAAGTGGATGTGGACAACCTCCATATTGAATGTTCCCAATATAGTTAACATAAATCAAGGAAAACTAGACCCTAAATTTCATTGCTTAATTTCTAAGAAGCATGGATACAGATACAAGATACAAATACGGAAAACAAATACGAATATAGATACTACAATTTTAAAAAATGAGGATACGAACAAAAAATTTAAATTTTGTGTATTTTTTTTAGCTATATATATGAATATACCATCCATTGGAAAACTAATTCTCTACATAATCTAATGTACAAAACATAACAAAATATATAATTTTGGGTTTCGGCTACTCAATTTTAGATTTGTCTTTGTCATATATTTGAAGTGAAAATGATGAGATAATAGGATATGTCACATGGTATGTTCAACAAGTATCTTGGAGTGTCCGATGAGTATGTGTTCAATACTTCTCAGGATACGACACTCATCTTGAAGTGTCCGTGCTTCATGGCTTAATTTACTAGCTTGAAAGTTTTCCAATTGTTTCTACATGGCTAAGATTCTTGTTGTCCTTTATTCCTAGTTGAATCAGGATCTTTTTTATTTGTTTTTTTACTGATTCCCGATACTTAAACCATGGTTAGGTCTTGATGGAAGAAGCACTGTCATCATCGTCAGCTAAAGCCAATTTCGCTTTTTGTATTTCTTTTGAATGTTGTTCGCTATATGTGAATGTTTAACGTGTTGAATACAGGTGCTCGCTATTGTTCAGTGGTGGGTGATTTTAATGGATGGTCACCGACAGAAAATTGTGCAAGAGAGGGTCATTTTGGGCATGATGATTATGGGTACTGGTTTGTCATTTTAGAAGATAAATTGAGGGATGGAGAAAAGCCAGATGAACTCTATTTTCAGCAGTATAACTATGTGGATGATTATGATAAAGGTGACAGTGGTGCTACCATTGAAGATGTCTTCAAGAAAGCAAATGATGACTACTGGGAACCCGGGGAGGACCGGTATATAAAATCACGTTTTGAAATTGCAGCAAAATTGTATGAGCAGATATTTGGTCCTAATGGACCTCAAACAGAAGAAGAACTTGAAGAAATACCTGATGCTGAGACTAGGTATAAGGCATGGAGAGAACAGCATAAAGATGATCCACCCAGCAACTTGCCTCGATATGATGTAATTGATGATGGAAAAGAATATGATATTTTTAATATTGTGGATGATCCCGTGTCACGAGAGAAATTTCGTGCTAAGAAGCCTCCTCTTGCATACTGGTTAGAGACTCGTAAAGGAAGAAAAGCTTGGTCTAAAAAATATGCACCTGGTATCCCACATGGAAGCAAATATAGGGTATATTTTAACACTCCTGATGGGCCTTTGGAGCGTGTTCCTGCATGGGCTACTTATGTACTTCCTGGTAACTTAACTTTGCCCAGTGGACATTTGCAATTGCTTCACCATTTTATTTCTTCCGCAAGACATTTTGTTGTGTGGTTTTTTCTGTTATCTACTTTTACTGTTGGTAGCTGATACTGATTTTTCCTTGACAATCAATTTCCAAGAATTTAGAAAAGATATACAAATAAAAACTTAAAAATTGAAATAAAAAAGCAGAGGATGTTTAGTGCTTAACCTCTAGGTTAACCATTGGTATCCTATAAAGCATTATGACATGTTGTTCTACCAATATTTCATAATCTATTCCCAATTTCATTTTACTGGTTTGTGTTACTATCACTTGCCTTTTGCTAAAAGATCCTTTTGTCTATTATAGACTGCTGTAATTGGCTTCAATGTTAGTGGAGAAGTTGTGGCTGCCACAGTTTTCTTTGTATGGTTTTGTTACTCAAAAATTATTGCTATTAGATCTTGCTTGCAATAACTATCATCTGAATAAAGCTTGAGTGGGTATTGGTACTTAGAACCCAAAGACAGGCTCTAAATTTAAAAAGCAGATCCATTGTTTAACTGGCACAAGGCTTGATTAGATCCATAATGCAGTATCTTGTGTATGGGTATTAAAAAAAACCAAATATGCCCCCTAGACTTATAAAGGAGCTCTATTGTTTGACTTGCCTAAGCTTTTCATTGGGACATTACCAATGCTAGTCTGCAGTTATCAACGGCGTTTTCTAAGGTTTTATTGGGGTAATGTATTTTTTGTTTTCATTTCATTGGGTAAACATTGACATGTTTCATTTTATTTAACTTGGTTAACTATGATGACTGCATTCAGATGCAGATGGAAATCAAGCCTTTGCCGTCCACTGGGAACCACCTCCTGAATGTGCATACAAATGGAAACACAAAAGTCCAAAAGTGCCAAAGTCTTTGCGCATTTATGAATGCCATGTTGGAATCAGTGGATTGGAGCCAAAAATTGCCTCATTCAATGATTTTACAGAGAAGGTGACTTACTCATCATTCCGTTTATGTGTTCTTCAATACCGGTGATATTATCTTACTGTTTATCCGAATTATTTGTACTTATTTTATCTGTCACAGGTCCTTCCTCATGTAAAAGCAGCAGGGTACAATGTGATACAGTTGTTTGGACTCATTGAGCACAAAGATTATTTCACTGTTGGCTATAGAGTGAGTTGAACTTTATTCTGCTTTCTGTTCGATGTTGAGTTGCTGTGATATTTTCATCTGATTATTCGTTTGTCTTTATCTTGATGAAATTAAGCTTCTTCTTATTGGAGAACACACATATATGTTGACTAAACACGATTCAAAAAGTGAATCCATTAACTAATTTTAAAAACTAAAGCGTTCTGGTGTTGGAAATGGACAGAATTGGGTGGAGGCAGAACTAATGAAGTGCTGTTGTAAATTTCATTGCTGCGTCTCACTGAGCCAGTTCATTTTGGCTTCTAAGCCATCAGTATAGATGTCATTGAATTATATGGCATGTATGAAATTCTTCTTGTTTAAACTAAACGGTTAAACCAATTAGGAAAATATGCAAGTATCTGTTTCATAATCTTATAATCAAGTACATTGCTACTGCTGTTAATTCATTTAGTGCCCAGCCTCCATAAATTTAAACGTTCATTAGTAGCATTCCCTATGTCATTTCTAACAATACAATTAAATACCTTTATGACAATGCAGGTGACCAATTTGTATGCTGTTAGCAGCCGTTATGGTACACCAGATGACTTCAAGCGCCTGGTTGATGAAGCACATGGTAGCTTTGACTTGGTTCATGCTTTGCCAGTGGTTGACTAACTTCATCTATGTACATAATACATACTAATAGCATTATTTAAAATCCATTATTGCCATAAAAATTTATGTTGCATTGTGACTTTGGTTGGTTCACGAAAATTAATGAAGCATGGAAAATATTTAAAATGCATATTATAAATTTGTGTAGATTCTAGTGATGTTGGAGAATACATGAAAATTGGATGAAAATATATTTTATTCCATAGTCCACACTTGCATCAAAGAAGTGAATTTAATAAGGCTGGACATATGTTTGAATTATGCTTGAATTCATATTGCCAACCAAATGGGTTTAGTGCTGATTACTCATGTTCTGCACAAGTTTGGCTTATTTGTATAGCCAGGCTGAGTTTGATCTCAACTTTTATGCCTGTCACTTCAGCAACTTTGAGCTCAATCTACTCTTTTGTGAGTTTAGCTGGGCTTGTCAGCAGATAATTCAGATTTATCTGCAGTGGAAATGCTTGAAAAAGTCAAAATTAACAGTCATTTGTACTGCGGGAGTTTTGATTTTTTTTTTTTTGTTTTCTTAATATGGTGGTGATAATGCCTGTATTGAAAAAACATTTTTTTTAATTAAAGAAAATATGTATAGTACTTTTTTCTCCATTGGATTTTTCAATAGATTTAGTTGCATTATCTGTGATATAGCCAGAGCAGGTCAGAGAAAATTGACATTCAACTTTAAATGCCAGAATTCTTTAACAAAACCACTTTGTTTGTGTTAGTGTCTTCTGATTTGGGGCAAGCTGAGTACCCTGTTTATATTGCAACCGTTTTGCAGTAAGGTCCACCCAAAGTGGGTGAGGATCCTTTTCTTTATTAGCTTTGCCCCCCAAGTTAATGTCTCCCAATTGTCTTCCACCATCATCCCAATTTGGCCGATCAACACCTAACCCACTTCAAAAATCAAGCCAAAAACAATCCGGAAATTGGTCTGTTGTGCTTCTCTTTTGTTCTCTCTTTGATCTATAAATTAGAGAGGGTTGAGAAGTGTTTTGTTTGGCAAGATGTGAAGTGCTGGCAGTGCAGCCAAACGTGTGAGGGGCTTGGCCAGAGAGAGAGAGAGCTCTAGCTTGGGGCTGCTTGTGCAGGGGCGTGCTGTGGATTGTATTTCTGTGGGTTTTGGGTTGAGAGACTGAGAGCTTGGCGAGTTGAGTTGAGATGTTCTCCTCTCGTAATCTTTTTTGTAGAGTGATGCTCTCTTTTGGATTTTTTATCTCTGTGAATGTGGGCAAATTTGCTGAACCAAATTAAATTTGTGTTGTGCCTGGTTTGTTTATTTTGGACTTGAATTTCACAACAGCAACTAATCTCAGTTAATACTTTTTGAACTATTATTTGTCACAAGCTGAGCTAGAGCATGGTCGAGCTTGTATACACGCCTACACAAGTTGGATAAGTATTTGTGGCTAGAATTACAACAAATATCTATGTTACTACTTACTGCCTTATCAACAATCTTTTTATTTTTACTTGAGTTTGCTTCTTAAAAAATTTTTCTTTTAAACCCTCCTCATTATTGGAATTCTATGGTTCATGCTCTCATTAAGATGACATTTCTTCCGCTTTTCATTTTGTAGGACTGGGACTGCTTGTCTTCTTAGACATTGTCCATTCCTACTCAGCTGCAGATGAGATGGTTGGATTATCACTTTTTGATGGATCAAATGATTGCTATTTTCATACCGGTACAATTTGTCTTTGAACTGATTTTTAGTCCACTCATTAGAGAAAAGATTATTAATTTTGTCATATTTTCTTGTCCCTTAACATATTTTAGCGTTAGCTTGCATGGGCAATATGTATTTTCGCTTATCCGTGTTAGACTACTTAAAAGCGGATTGTCATTGAAGATGGTTTTGTTACATCTAGCATAGCCTTAGAGATGCACTAGTAAATATGAGTGAGTGGATCCACGTACAAGAGGTAAAGAGGACAAAAGATAGACATAGAATTATATGGATCGAAATTATGAAGAAAGTCCTAATTCATATAACCTTGAAAAAGAAAAAAAAAAACATGACAAAAATCAATGGAGGAAGAGGATTTATGTAACTGACCCCAACCAGTTTGGGACGAAGGGTTTGTTGACATAAATCATGACAAAAATCAATAGAGGAAGAGAATTTATGTAACCGACCTCAACTAGTTTGGGACTAAGGGTTTGTTGAGTTGAGGAGTTGTGTGGTTTTTATAGGCTGTGGTTTTGTGCTGTTGGAGGAACTGAACATGTTTTAATGAGCTTGCCAGTTGTTCTATTTGCTGCAAAATTTTTTCCTACTATTGATTTCTTGTTTCAACTCTCCTGGATCATAGGTAAACGGGGGCATCATAAATTTTGGGGTACCAGAATGTTCAAATATGGAGACATTGATGTGCTGCATTTTCTTCTCTCAAACCTGAATTGGTAATGTGAAGCATCAGCAATTTTTTTCCTCTCAAAAAATATTGGTAGCAGTTATTTTTACCTTGTGCTGCAATTTTTTTATTAATTTATCCTATTGGTTGATTTATGATGAACTTCTATTGCAGTTAGTCTCTAAATCATATTAAGGGTGCGTTTGGAGTGACAAAAAGTTAGATAAAATGAGATAAAGTGAGATGAGCTGTGGGTTTGTAATTCGTGTAATGAAAAAGTGAATAACTTTTAGAGTTTGTCAATGTTTTTTACCGTTTTTCAGAGTTTTTTTTCTTTCCAAATGGAGCCTAAGTAGGTATTGTGCATTTCTTATCCAATGTTATTTGAGCAGGTGGGTGATGGAGTATCATATTGATGGTTTCCAGTTCCATTCACTCTCATCGATGATTTATACACACAATGGCTTTGCTTCGTTTACTGGTGATATGGAAGAGTAAGTCATCTATAGCTTAACTACTTTGTCAAAGAAATGTTATATTTTACACACATCCCGAAAAAATAATAAACGAAGTTTCATGAAATTTCGCACTGGCTTTTAATGTTAAATGCAACACTACTTTTCAATTACATGTACTCTTTTTGGTGTGTGTCTGTTAGTTGTTTACTAATTTGATGTAAAATATTTTTGTCTATTTATGTTGGTTGTGTGGTTGCAGGTATTGTAACCAATATGTTGATAAGGAAGCATTAATATACCTCATTATGGCAAATGAGATATTGCATGCTCTTCATCCTAATATAATAACAATTGCTGAAGATGTAAGTTATTCTCAGTATGTGTTCATTGATTTAATAGATGAGCGATAATTTAATTTTTAGCCAGTATATTTTATAGGACAATTTGTCCTTTCTTTAAATAATATGCATCTTATTCTTGTTTACACTATCATGCTTCTGAATTGCAAGCATATCTGTGATATTTTGGTGCATTAATCTTCTCAGCTTTTTTATTATCTGGTTGAGTTAATCAGTGCTGAGCTGAGCAATGAATGATTATCGCTCTTTGTCTGATATTGATGCATCATTTTCATTTTTCTAAAACTGGCCTTTGATGCTGATGTGAATAATGCTTATAGCGGTCTTATAAATTCCTTGGGAGGGTAATTCCAAATTTTGTTTCAGATGACTATGTAAGTACTCATATGGTTATTAGTTGTAATGTTATTTGGATATACTTAATTGAATAAATAACAACACCCACAAACTTGATGACACTGAATCCTGCTAAGTTGATGCTTTTTATTGCTATTGTCTTATTGCTATTGCCTTCCATTGTCTTTAGCTGTTGACCGGCTGATTTCATGTGATGCTAAAGGGGCGTACTGCTTGCATTTTTGCTTATAGAGCGACCGATAGGGTTGGGAATTAATTAAAAGAGTAAATGGAACTTGGGTATAAATATCATAATTCAAGTCACACCAAATGCCTGATATGACCATGGGGATGAGTTTAGCTTTTGATTGTCATAATGCAAATTTGTGTCTTATAATTGTTTCAACATGTTTTCCCAGTAAAATATTGAAACTATTTGTTAGCAATGAACTGATGTTGAAAAATGTAATATAGGTCTCCTATCATCACGGCTTCCTTGAGGCCTTTTATGAAGTTATATGGCTTTATATGATTTATTGAAGATAAAAGCTAGAGTTGACTTAAGGGAGTGTTGAAAATACAAGATACAGTTGATTAGTATTTAAAATCATCCTTACAATATAAGAAAACATATTATTGATGTGATATGATTGGATCCTTTTGATTTGATATTATCTCGTCATCTTTGCATAACAAGGATTATTAGTTTATAAATAGGTCAACTGTACCTTGTATATGGCGAGTTGAAAATAATAGAATATCTCCATCTTCCTTTGGGGTAGGCCTTACATCCGAACAATGTAAATCTCATTTGTGTTGTTATTCCACATAATTTATTTGTTCATTATATATTCTATCATGGTATCAAAGTGGCTTTGATACTAAACCCCTCCCCCTTTTTTAACTTTTGTTGTTCTTGATTCATGGATTTGGGGAAAAAATAGTTGTTTTGCATTTGGTTGGTTCAAGGTGCTTCAATCAGTTCATGTGGTTGATTTGTCGCATTATGTCTTCAGCGTTGTTTGTTCATTTCAACGTGTTCGCTTGCCACTTTTATTTTGATATGGTCATGTTTTGGTCAACGGTTGTTTATCCAATGGTTTGCTATATTAAGGATTTTATTTGATTGGGGGTTACGGTTGTTTGCTATTTTATTTGTGCTTCTTACACGTGGTGTAGAATTTTTTGTCTTGGGATCTAGCATTGAAGCTCTGTTTGTGTTTGATTTTATTGGTTTATCTAGTTTATTGCATATTTGGTTGAGAAGCACGTTGTTTAGTTTGAAGATTAAGTTGTTTTGTTCCGGTTCCTCTTGCGGGTTAGTGTTGAAGATACAAAATAGAGTTGACTTACCATTTAAAATAAAATCCTTATCATGTAAGAAAAGATTTGTTGATGTGATATGATTGGATTCTTTTGATTCGATATTATTTCATCATCCTTGTATATAACAAGGGTACTTAGTTTATACATATGTCAATTGTATCTTGTATTTGTAAAGCTGAAAATAATAGAATATCTCCCTCTTCCTTTGGAGTTGGCCTTATGTCCAAACCACTTAAATCCCGGGTGAATAGTTCTCTTGCTTGTGTTCATTATATTTTCTATAATATATATTTTTTAATGTGACCATTTATGTTGTTATTGTTCAGGCAACACTTTATCCTGGACTATGTGAACCAATTGCACAAGGAGGATTGGGCTTTGATTACTACATCAATCTTTCTGTATCTGAGATGTGGTTGTGGTTACTTGACAATGTCCCTGACCATGAGTGGAGCATGAGTAAGGTGCTATTCTCTCACCATTTTACTCCACCTTTGAGTCAAATAGGATTTAATTGTTTCCTCATTCAAATTTTGGATATTTTATTCCTTTGGCTATATATTCCATTACTCGTTAAATTCACTTTATTCTAGATTGTAAGCACGTTAGTGGGCAACAGGCACTATGCTGACAAAATGCTTTTGTATGCTGAAAATCACAACCAGGTAATTGTCATCCCTTGTTCCAAATTAAGAGCCATCTCTATGACATTATCTGCATCTAAATAACTATATGTAGTCTGAAAAATTACGGTGTCATTTGGTTTTTATTTTTTATTTTCTGTTTTCTGTTTTGAGCTCATTTTCTATTTTATACTTTTGAAAATAAGAAAAAGAACTCAAACGCATATGGTCACTTGTGTTTTCAAAACTTGTTTTAGAAAACAAAAAATAGGTTTATATATAAAATGAAAATGATAAAAAGTCGTTTTGAGTGTTTTAAAATCAAAACAAGAAAAATCTCAAAATAAGGAAAATAGAATATCTTTTGTTTCCTTGTTTTGAAAATTTTAAAACATAAAACGCATAAAAAAGAAAATAGAAAACAAAAATGCAAATCAAAGGCCATCTACTTGTCTCATTGTTACTTTCTTACTTTGCAGTCTGTATCTGGAGGGCGGTCATTCGCAGAAATATTGTTTGGCGAAGCCATGGATCATGCTTTTGACAAATGTGCATTGTTGCTTAGAGGGTGTTCACTGCATAAAGTATGCTATATAGTCATTCTTCATTCTTTTGTTCCTTTATAACTTAAAACTTATGCTGTTTTTTTGTCTGATTTTAGGCCTCTGGCACCTGTGTATTTTCATTATCACACCATTACTTAAACCTAGACCTTTGGTGCATAATATATGCTTCAGTGCACTTGTTCCCCCTCCCCTTCCCTCTTCAGTGACTTATCAATGGAAGATTTTGTTTGTTTCTCTCATCCTATAACTGGCCGTCTAAATTGGCCTTGTTTCTTCATAATATGAAAGTTCAATCCAAAATGGAAGTCAGCTATGTTAATTAGCTGGTAGGGAGCAGTTGTATGCTTTTAGAAGCAAGTTGTTCTCTTTTCTGGTAGATTAAGAGAGACAACTCTGAAATTTTTTTTGTAACTGGATCATTTTTATTTTTTCACCCCCTCCTTTTTCAGTGTTTACACTTTGTTACATTTGTAAGGTTATTTTTTTCTATTTCTACTTCTTTTATTTCTTGCGTCTGCTTTGGCATTAACTCACCATTGGTGATTTGTTTGGGGTTAAGATGATCAGATTAATTACATTTACAATCGGTGGTCATGCTTACCTCAACTTTATGGGCAATGAATTTGGGAATCCAAAGGTAATGCCCTTCTCCCTTCAATATCCATGAAGATCTAAACGCGTACTGTTAACTATTTTTATTGTTCCAGAGGGTAGAGTTTCCAATGGCAAGTAACAACTCCTCATTTTCACTGGCTAATCGTCGCTGGGATCTGTTGGAAAGTGGAGTGCATTGTGACTTGTTCTCCTTTGATAAGGTGTCAGTTTCATCACCCATTACAATCTTATTAGGGAAAATTCCAAAAAATATGAACTTTTTGGACTCAAAATTTCATTTTAATAGAGTGAAAACTTGAAATTCCAAATACATGAAATATATTGTATAGCAGTTGCACCTAGAGTAAAAGTTCATATATTTAGAATTCCAAGTTTTTAGTTCATTAAAATTGAAATTTTAGTCCAAAAGTTCTTTCTTTCGATTATTTGTTTTTTTTTTTTTTTTTTTTTTGGGGGGGGGGTGTTTTCCTGTCTTATTAGTGAGATTGTATGCTTTTTATGGCCGTTTGTGAATTTTAATTTGCTTAGGCGTTCC
>QLOD02000013.1:17623032-17643878 GCA_003260245.2 Sideroxylon spinosum | reverse complement strand
GCGCCTTATGAGGCATTGTATGGCAGGCCATGCAGATCTCCTATATGCTGGGTAGAGGTTGGAGAGACAATTTTGTTAGGACCTGAGATGGTTCGGGAGACGACAGAGAAAATTAAAATCATCAGACAGAAGCTCGAAACAGCACGTAGTCGTCAGAAGAGCTATGCTGACCGGAGGCGTAGGCCATTGGAGTTTAATGTGGGAGACCACGTGTCTCTAAAAGTCTTGCCACATAAGGGATAGTTCTGGTTTGGTAGTAAAGGAAAGTTGTCACCGAGGTTCATTGGGCCGTTCGAGGTATTGGCACAGGTCGGTGAGGTGGCGTACCGTTTGGCTTTACCACCAAGGTTGTCTGGAGTGCATTCAGTATTCCATGTGTCCATGCTAAGAAAGTGTAATCCTGATCCATCCCATGTTTTAGATTAGGAGGAGCTTGAGGTTGATTCTGACGTTTCCTACGAGGTAAAACCTGTGAGGATTATGGATTTCATGAATAGGTTCTCCGAGAGAAGACTATATCTTTGGTTCGCGTGCTGTGGAAAGATCATGGGATAGAAGAATCAACTTGGGAGCATGAGCAAGATATGAGGCATCGATACCCCGAGTTGTTTACTTGATTGTGCCTTGTTGTGTATTTCCTTTTGTCCTAATTTTCGAGGACGAAAATTTTGTAAGGAGGAGAGGATATAAAGACCGTATATTTTTTTTTTATTTATATACTTAATTTATTATTATTTTAAATTCAGATTTTTATTCTTGTTTTTATTTTAATTTAAATTTCTGTTTTGTGTTCATGCATGTGTATTATATATGTGATGGATGGTTTCTATTGGTTGAGAGGAAGGTGAATTCCTATTGGCTAATCTGGGTGGCTAGGATTAATGACAGCAGGGGAGGCTTATGGGGGAAGTTTTATATTTAAACTCCCTACCCCTCTACCCTTCAGACTCCTTTTATAACTATCTAACCTAGAAAGAAAGAGAGAGAGAGAGAGAGAGAGAGCCGTCATGAAACCCTTTCATGAGATTGGGTAAGGAAGAAAAAGAAGTGGAAAGTTTATCATGATTTGTGAAGCGTGTGCGCGTGTGGCTCGATGTGGGTTTCGTCGGTAAGTTTTCGCAAGAAAGACCAAATTGAGTTGGTAGGAACGCCTTACGCACCGTTCATCTACGTGTGTAGCGAGGTAGGTGGGATAGCATATAGGTTATTTTCTTGATTTCTTGCAAGGATTTGGTTGTATGAATGTGTTCTTCAATTAGAGAACATGAGATATGTTGGAATTGTTATTTTTTTTTTTATGAAGTTTTGGGTAGAATTATAAAGCATGTCAAATTGATATACATATATGTTTGTATTTATAAATAGATGGATGAAATCAAGGAAATTCATGTTTTACAATTTTTTATAAAAAAAATGGTGTTCTTCGATTATAAACAAAGTTTTGATATATATATATATGATATTCAGAAACCTCATTTAAAAAAAAAAAAAAAACGGGGAAGCTTCACGCTCTCATCCCCAAGCTGCGAGGTATTCTGTCTGAGGGCCGAAGCTTCACGCAGCCCGCGCCCAAGCTGCGAGGTCTACTGTTTTTCTTAAAACTTGAGATTTTAAAGTATTTTTTTGTCTCAGAATAATATAGATTAAACTATATGATTGTGGTGACAGATGAGGATCGTTTTAGATTCTTTTTTTCGATAAATCTTATGTCTTCTAAATACATAATGATATGAGATTATGTTGGTTTGCTTATTTGTTTAAACGTAAGCATGTATGGGCAACATGAAACTTAGGCCCTGAATACTTTATGATTCATAAAACTTATAAGTAAAATGGATGAACATATGGAATCTGGTTAGGGTGGAACTTGTGTACGATATGCTGTAAAGGATTATGAATTTGATATTGATTTTGATATTGGGATCGTTAAGGGTACTAGAAATAGTGGGTTCTAGAGCCCAAGGGTTGAAAACCTCGAGAACTGCACAGGATGGTTAGGCATAACCAGTAGGCTAGAAACCTACAAATGTTACATACGACTGTATCAGTGTATACTTAGCCTTTAAGGCAAGATTTGATAGACTGAAGTATGGAACCAGGGCTATCGATAGACTAGTATAGAGGGACCAGGGCTATCCGGTGATAAACTGGGACTGAAGGACTAGGGCTATCTGTACACTTGGTACTTCGGGACCATTTATACCCCACGACCAACGTCTGGGGATTTGATTTTGATAGACTGGGTTTATGCAACCAGGGCTATCGATAGACTGGGGCTTCGAGACCAGGGCTATCTTATTTGGGTTTAGTTCTGTGGCCACAGACTAACCTTGCAGAGTACCTGACCTATATTATGGTGTTGGAATATATTGTGATGATAGATGATGATTAACATGAAACTAAGGTTTCATGGTTAAGTTGTTGATGCAATAAAATGATTAATGGAGGTGATGAGGTGATTTTAAATATGTGAGATGTTTACATGCTTTCGATAATGTCTTGTTGGACTTGTATGAATTAAGAAGATATGCTTATATGCTTTAAACTGAGCACATGTGATTTAGTGCTCACCCCTTACAGTTGATCTTACAGGGGCTGATTCTCGTGATGGAACCATGAGATAGAGTAGCAGATTTTGCATTATTTCTATTTATGTTTAACGTATTTCGGATTTAGACTTGGGCCCAGTTTATGGCATTATGTAATGTAGCCTTTTTCAGGGCAGATAATAGATTTTGGAGTATTTCATTGATGAAATACTAATATTAAATTGCTTCTGCTCTGATTGATTTAGATGAATGTTTTTTTTGAGGTGTTTTGGTGGGTTAAGTCCCCACGTTCTCGGGTTGTGGATTCCAGGGCGTGACAAATTCCACACCTAACTAGGTTCATCTTCTATTCGAATATCTTTCAAATATCTAAATGAATTAGTTTTTAAAGCATTATTTTTTTTTTTTGAAAATTTAACTCAAAAGTCTAGATACAATCCATCAAACACCACCCAAATTATTACTAAAATTACAAGTTTCACAAACACTAGCAAGATAATGAATTTTTACTATGATAGAAGCTCAAATCATATTAAAGTAAATCATGTAAAACTTACTCATAATAATATCATTAATTACTTTAAGCTAAAATCATATTTTGTTTTCTTTTCTAACTCAGTGCATGCAGGAACATTAGATTAAAAGAATTTTACAAAATCAAGTTCTCATCCTATAGATATACCAAACATGCCACTTGGTGCATAATTTAATTTTTTCATCTATAAAATAGAATATAACTCCAAAAATTTTACAAGTCTCATAGTTCTAAAAACTAAATTTCAAGAGTAATGTATTATATGGTTTGCACTTTCAAAAATCAAATGTTAAGCGAACCAAATATAGAGCTGAAAATAACCTAAAAATTTTTCCAGCTAACTATTCTCATGAATATGAAATTTTTAACCAAAAAATAAATAATAAATAAATAATATTTGCAAGAATCCCATAATTATAAGATTTGATAGTATCACAAATTTCAATCATAGAAATCATAGATCAACAAATGAATACTGGTTATCCATTTGAATAAATTAAATGCTTACAAAGTATACCTCGACATGACTCAAATAATTAAGAAATGCACTTTAAATGTTTTCAAATTTTGAAAGTCTTGTTTTCAAAACAAATATATTTATTTTTAACATTTTATCAAGAACTAAACAACTCACAAACCCCCCAAAAAAGGGGGCACAACAATATACATATATCCTTGCATACTTAAAATCATCAAGTTAACCTCAACCGAGGATACTCAATTTCACAAAGGTATGTTTCAAAACCCATTCCTCTATGATTATGTTTACTTAAATCTTAAAGAGTTAACGAAAAATACATGTATTTTAAAAGAAGTCAAAATCTAGCTTTTGCTAGTCAAAATAATCTAAATAGAAGAATGAATATGTTGTATTTATGTGAAACCCAAAATTTATACAAAAACAAGTAGGAATACATTATTCTACCTCAAGATTCGAATACTATCAAGCCCATATTATTTTTATTTCTTTTTTTTTCCATGGTGGACAATTCAAAGAAAACCTTAATCACTAACCAATTACATCTCGGGTCACTACTAAACTAAAGATCACCATCCATTCCGAAACTTTTAACAAATCTTTTACTCCATCTATTTATACAACAACCTTCTTATAATCATCATTACCGAATACTACATTATACAAACAAGAATGTCACACTAGATTTATATACTAACCACTAATGAGCATATTATCTAAAAACTACTACATCTCATAACACAAATTTCCAATCTTGCTACCCATAGTCCTAAGACATCCCAAAATTAAAAACTAAATAAACCACATGACTATCTTATCATACAACCAAACAGCACTCAAAATAGAGACTCCACTGTCCCGAGGTATTCTAGACCTAGGCTCTAATACCAATCTATCACGGCCCGAATTTCTCACATACCCAGGAGTATGAATAAAGAATCATAAACACCAAAGCCATCAATCCGAAATAATCAGGGTGAATTATAATTAATAATCATGAACTAACAACCTCCAAACTTAGGAAAAAAAAATCTATCTATAGTCTCCCAAACCGAGACTTATACAATAATCGAAATCACATAAAAGCTATTAAGTAAATAAATAATAAACTAATTAATTGTGCAGTTCTCTCCCTAAAATATATAACGAAATACTCAAGATATCTACTCTACCTAAGCAGTCCCATAATGACTATCGTCCGGTGTAACACTCGCTCTTGCATTTGAAGTTGTAGGGATTGAGCATAATATAAAAAAATCCACTAGTGCTTGAAGAAAAATAAAAATTAAATAAATAATACATGGGTGTCTTAGCATAATTCTGTAACATACCATGCTCGCATATATCACATATCAAAATTTAATTTAAATATTTTGAATATGAAAAAAAAATAATTTATCACAACAAAACCATAATCATAATTATTGAGTTAGGTACTGCTACCTGGTCAACCTATGCCTCAGCGATAGGATACAAAAAATATCAACCCATTAATGTTTTGTAGGTTACTAGCTTATTAGAAATGATATCTAACCCCGCACGAGCTCCTGGTCTTTCACCAGTGGAGTTTTTAGCACTAACTATTTTTTTAACCCAAAACCAAAATTACAAAAAAATCAATGAATAAATAATTTATTTATTTATTCAAATCCAAATCATTCTTTAAAAATATGTCTTTCCTTATTCAAGGTTCCATAACAAAACATATATTTAAAAAAAAAAATTTAATACCAATTTAATTTCAATTCCTCAAAATCAAAATCAATTTCTACATACTTTTTCAATCCACAAAACAGTCACAATCACATAATTTATAATGCAACAATAAACCAAATAATTATAAAGATTCACAATATTAAACCACTCATAATAAATTTAATTTTTATTTAACTTCATCCCTATCTCAAACTAAAGTTGAAAACTTTTGTAGAAGGAAACTAAGGAAACTAGGTCTGCCTAACGTGAACGTGAAAGCCTTCCAGCCGCTATTCTATTTGCTCATCTCCCTTTTTTTTTTCCCCCCCCCTAATTCTTTTACGTTACTACTGAAGTACCTATGCTATATATACACACATATACTTAGGGCTAGCTATCAGGTGATAGAATCCTAATGGAATCTGAGTTCTAATATGAATCTGCACACTGACCCACATTTAATATATATATTATTATTATCTCTTAGTATCCTATCCCTATATATATACATCTAACCTATGACATTACCAAAAGCATTCCTTTAGAGTTACGACTCCAACTCAAACTCCACATTTGATGTATATATATTTTCTATATTATATTATCAATATAATTATTCAACAAATACTTTATATGTAAATATATGCAACGTGATTGAACTCTTTTTATCAAGATAGAATTAATTAATATTTTATTTAATTAAAATGAAACCATCTTTTATAATGCACAAAGAAATATTTAAATACCCCAAAGAAATCCTCATACCATCTGTGCGTCCCATAATAAAATAAATATTTAATTAATCTCTCAACAAAATTTAAATTGATTAAATTCCTTATTACGGAATTAAATATTAATTAAAAAATAAAAGCAAGAATTAAAATTCTTGGGTCATTACAAATATCATCTAACAAAAATAAATATAGCGACATTCTCATTCTTAATGACCCAAAATAAATTAACAAATAATATTATGTTCTACACACACTCCTCCCAACCATGTTAATTATAAACAGCCATCATAATAAAATTCTAACAATTTTTTTTTCTAGGCGTTGATGCTATTTTTTTATTTTTGAAACTTACTATGTGTATTAGAATTTCATATTAATTCGTATTCAATTTCAAATAGGAATATATTATCTACTCAAATGTATATCAAATATTTGATAATGACTAATTGAAATTATTCAACTATATTACAACTAATACATAGATTTTATACAATATTAAGATAATAATAACTACTATATGATCATCATGTGATCCAAAAATAATTTGTCTACTTCTCTTTGTTTATGGTCATCTAAATATATTAGTTAAGGATAGAATTTGAAGATATAAACTAATAAGATTTTTAGGATTTATCTAACCGAGAGAATTTAATTTTCTAATTGGTTTTATAAAAATAGCTCAAAATAAAAATTTTATTATTATTAATCATACATGCTTTATAAGAAAAAAACAAATATAATCAATATGACTAAATTAAATTTAAAATTAGAATTTAACTTTTTAATTGCTTCAGGGCCCAATTAATATTTAACTTTTTTCTACTTTTAAATTGTATAAAAACTTGTCATGAAAAAATAACTTAACTATTATTTAAACTTTTTTTATTTGTGTTTCTTAATTCAATTCTTTTTTTATTTGTATTTTAATTTAATTATTTATATAATTAAAATTTATAAATTTAACAACTCTATTAAATTTTCAAGCAAGTGGGTTGTCTTTTGGAACTCATGAGCAAGTGAATTTCTTTTTGAAACTCAAGAAAGTGGGTCCATTTTCAAAACACATGAGTTTTTTTTTTTTTATGTTTATTAAAATCATATATCATAATTCTAGTTCTTTTATAGGAAAAAAGAAAAGTAAACTTGTAGTGTTTTGGCGATGTAGGATAAAGAAACAAAAGTTTTGAGAGGAAACGTTGTTTTGTAAAATATCTCAGCAATTCGTTGAAAAAGAAAACTCAATTTTAGCTATTGGATCTTAGTTTGTAAGAGGAACATCTTCAAAAACCGTCCTTTTTTATTATATAGATATTTTATTGTTAATTATAATTAGTATTTTTGCATTATTTTTTAATAATAATAATATTTGTTATGTTTTAAATAATAATTTATTAAAATATGTAAATATAAAAAATAAGAAGTTATATGATAAATAGAAGTGTAGATTAAATAAATTGAATAACTAATAATTATGTATAATATTAGTTCTTTTTAGATTATATAATTATAAATTAAGATAACTGTTTTCTAAATTATCATATAAATAAAATTCTTTAAGATAATTATAAGTAGGTATCACTGTACACACAAATTTCACGTTTGGAAATAAAACAGGAAATTGTAGTAACAAATTAAATTTTATTGATGTAGAAAAAGTGGAATACAATCTCTGAAACCTCTAATCAAAGAATAATCCTTTAATTCTTCTCTTCAAAGCGTTGATGCGAGGGCTTAAACCTTGATCTCGAACCAGCACTTGTATTCTTGATGCTTGAGAATCTGTGGGGCTTTGACAGCTTGATCAGCAGAGTCTCCTTGTAGGCAAAAGGAATCTCTCTTTTTCTCTTTGATGGTGACCTCTATTTATAGATGTGGAGGAGAGAGAATCACAATTGAATTCAACTTATTTAAGATAATTATCTCATATTTAATTTATTAATAAGAGATAATATCAAAGAACTTAAGATCATATCATATCTCTTTAATAATTATCTCTTATATATTTATTTATTTATTTTATAAGAGATAAAAATTATAAGATAAAAATTATCTTTAGAGTGAGCCTTGCTGACTCCATTTGATTGCTCGAGTCTTGTCATCTTCAAACTGCATCACTTTTACGCGTGGTGGCATATGATTTGTCCACATGCACAATTTTGTTAAAAATCCCCCATAAGACACGTGGCAAGATTTAATTTGATAATTTAATAGGGAATTTATTTAACACATGGCTATTTTTGATTAGCCAAAATTCATGTGTCTACAAATACCCCCTTGAGACTTGATCAAGTTCATGTTGTAGTAGTATTGAGAACGAGTCTCAAACTTTAAAAATTTGATTTCATTTCAAATTCCAAATTTGAGTTGGAACCAAAATAATGAACTTGATTTCTATTTCGAATTCCAAATTTGAGTTGGAATCAAAATAATGAACTTGATTTTTTTTTTTTTATTTCAAACTCCAATTTGAGTTGGAATCAAAATAATGAATTTGATTTCTATTTCGAATTCCATATTTGAGTTGGAACCAAAATAATGAATTTGATTTCTATTTCGAATTCCAAATTTGAATTGGAATCAAAATAATGAATTTTTATTTTTTATTTCGAATTCCAAATTTGAGTTGAATCAAAATAATGAATTGATTTTTATTTCGAATTCCATATTTGAGCTAGAATCAAAATAATAAAATTTTATTTTATTTTATTTTGAATTCCAAATTTGACCTGGAATAAAATTTGACCAAATGATTTATCAACTTAAATTCTAAGTTATCCATGTTTAGGAATTCTAGACTTGAAGGAACTTGGATTCTTAGAAATTGCTTCTTCTAAGTAATCTATATTTTGTTAGAAGATGGCAATTCTAAATCAAAATCCTAACCGAAATAGGATTGATTTTTGTCTATACAAAAAACCCTCCATCAATTTGATTTTTCTTCAATTCAAAGCAGTTCTTGGCATAACAAGTTGATTCTCCAGCACTAGCACAGCATAGCATTTGTTTTTCTTCTTCTTCTTCAAGTCTGGCAGTGGTTTCAATCTTCGGCAATACAGGTATGTCTGATAGGACAATTCTTTTCGCAACATGCATGTTTTCCTTCTTACGCTGTACGAAGCAGTGAGGTAATCATGTCAATTTTTTTTATTTTTTTTTTATTTTTTTGCTTCTTGATTTCAAAATTTCAGCTCCGCAATTATCAGTTTTTTTACTTTTGACTCATTTAATTCGAAGGCTACATCTGTCTGTGCTTACATGAACAGAAAAATTTTGAATCTTTTTTTTTTTTTAGCATTGAATTCAGGGTTATATATTTGAGCCTTTTATTTATCAAAGACTTTATCAATTCGATCTTTTTATCATCCGAAGATCAATTCAAACTTATTATTGTTTAAAGAAGTCAACACCTCGAGCTTTCATTATTTGAATAGTTCATCACTCCGGATTTTTACTATTTGAAGACTTCATCACTCCGGCTTCCACCACTTGAAAACTTCATCTCACTGGGCTTCCACCACTTGAAGATTTCGTCAGTCTGGGCTTTTACTTCTTGAAGACTTCATCAGCCGGCTTCTACCACTTGAAGACTTCATTACTTCTGGCTTCTACCACTTGAAGACTTCATCACGCTGGGCTTCTATCACTTGAAGACTTCATCACTCTAAGCTTCGACTTCCTGAAGGCTTTATGACACTGAGCTTCTACAACTTGAAGAGTTTCTACCATTTGAAGACTTCATCATACTGGACTTCTATTGCTTGAAGACTTCAGTAGTTCGAGCTTCTACTTCCTAAAGACTTCATCACACCGGGCTTCTACTACTTGAAGACTTCAACAGTTCGAGCTTCTACTTCCTGAAGATTTCATCACGTTGGGCTTCTACCACTTGAAGACTTCATCACACTGGGTTTTTACCACTTGAAGACTTTATTAACGATGGGATTCTACCACGTGAAGACTTTAGCAGTTCGAGCTTCTACTTCCTGAAGACTTTATCATGCCGGGCTTCTAGCACTTGAAGACTTCGTCACATCGGGCTTCTACCACTTGAAGACTTCATCACGTCGGGTTTTTACCACTTGAAGAGTTCATCATACTGGGTTTTTACCACTTGAAGACTTCATCACATCGGGCTTCTTCCACTTGAAGACTTCAGCAGTTCGAGCTTCTACTTCTTGAAGACTTTATCACACCGGGCTTCTACCACTTGAAGACTTCATCATGCTGGGCTTCTACCACTTGAAGACTTCATCATGTCGGGTTTCTACCACTTGAAGACTTCAGCAGTTCAAGTCTACATCATCCAGATCCTTTGAATTCGACTTCAACAAGCACTAATAGTTGAAAGTTTGTTCGTGCCAGCATGTATTCACACCTATATCAGTCAAAGCCTCTGAATAGTACAAGTCTAAGAAGGCTCTGTCTAGGAGATTGGGTTTTAAGTGGGATTAGTGTGACCCCTCCAATCTTTCCTGGGAGCATACATAGGTTCTATCTAGGAGATTGGGTTTTAAGTGGGACCCTCTAATCGTTCCTGAGAGCTTATGTAGTTTCTGTCTAGGAGATTGGGTTTTAAGTGGAATCAGTGTGACCTCTCCAACCTTTCCTAGAGCTTACGTAGGTTTTGTCTAGGAGATTGGGTTTTAAGTGGGACCAGTGTGACCCCTCCAATCTTTCCTGGGAACTTACTTGACTAGTACTATTCATTTCTACAGCAAAATTCATTGTCGAAAGATAATTCATCATCAATCATGGTTACAGATTTCGGAGAAGAAATTAGAGTTGTCGAAGCTGCAAGCTAATGTGTCAAGTCTCAAGGAAGAAATTTCTGGCTTTGAAATAAGCCCGTTCTTAGTGATGATGATGTCTGGTGCTTGACAAATATGGAACAAATGCTAGAAGCAAGGCGTAATGAATTAAGAGATGTCAAGCTTTTTCCTTAATTCATCATTTTTTTTTGATGTAATGTAAAGACCTCTTTTTTTGGAATAAATTACTCATTTTGCCAAGAATCATGTACTTTGTGATGATTTTTTTTTTTATTTTTGAATGGATGACTGAGGTTGAAATATAATTTCAAATGGCCTACGTGTGCACGATGGGATCAAGCCAAACATAGTTCATAACAGTAAGAAATGAATGAATGATTTTTTTTTTGAATGGATAACTGAGCCTGAAATATAATTTTCAAATTGCCGAACTAGGATCAAGCCAAACATAGTTCATAAAAATAAGGAATGAATTTTTTTTTGGTGCCTTTCGCAGTTTATACTCATGCGGGCCAGGAGTAGTACATGATTTTTAAGGATATTAGTGCTTCAAGAACTTGCCATTTATGGGGCCGATTCTCAAACCCTCTTCGGTGACTATCTTGTATGCTCCATTTGAGTAGACTTCTCATATGATGTATGGACCATCCCACTTAGAGTTGAATTTGTTGCTAGTACGGTGGGTGGTAATGATAGGTTTTCTTATTACAAGTACGAAGTCTTCTTTCTAAAAGGATCGAGGGCGGACTCTTTTGTTGAATGCTCTGCAAAGACGAGCTTGATAACGTTCTAAACGTTGCTGTGCATCGAGCCTCTTCTCATCAAGTGCTTCTAATTCTTCCAGTCGTAGGTGAGCATTTTCTTCTTGAGCGAGACCTTCTTGAAGAACAATCCGTAATGATAGGATCTGACACTTAAGGGGAAGAGCAGCTTCCACACCATATACCAAAGCATAAGGAGTAGCTTGTGTATGTGTTCGATATGTTGTCCGATAAGCCCAAAGAGCTTCTCCGATTTTCTTATGCCAATCTCGCTTTGACTTTGCAACCACTTTCTTCAACGGGTTTCCAAGAGTTTTGTTAAATGCTACCGCAAGACCATTTGCAGGTGCATTATACATGGAAGAATTGTGTTGTTTAAAGTTGAAAACTTCTCATATAACTTGTTCATCAAACTGTTGTAGAAAGTCTTTCCATTGTCAGTGATGATGTATCAGGGCACACCATATCTGAAGATGATATTAGTGCGAATGAAATCCATGACATTTTCTTTTTTAACTTTTCTTAATGGTACAGCTTCAGCCTACTTAGAGAAGTAGTCAGTTGCTGCCAAAAATATACAAATGACCAGCTGAAGACTTAGGCAATGGCCCTACTGCATCTAGCCCCCATGCATCAAACAGTCAAGATGCGATAGTTGGATGGAGCAGTTCTGGCGGTTGATGTATAAAGTTTCCTTAGGATTGATAAGCTTGACGTTTCTTAGTGTACTTCATAGAGTCTTTTACCATCGTAGGCCAGTAGTACCCCATTCTTTTGATTCGAAAATGTAGTTTTGGACCAGATTGATGAGCGCCACACACACCAAAATGAGCTTCTTCTAAAGCTTGTGCAGCTTCAACCTCTCCTAAGCAACGGAGGAAAAGTCCTTCGAATGAACGGCGATAAAGTGTATCTTTGTAGTAGACAAATCTTGAAGCTCGACATTTTATATCCGTTCTTCTACGTGGATTTTCTAGTAACTTTTGATGAAGTAGGTAATCAATAAGCGGTTGACGCCAATCATTTTCTTCAATTTCGAGGACTGATATTACATTTACATTTCTTTTATCATCATCTTCATCATCGAAAAGTGGAGGAACAACCCATTTTTGACAAATTGGGATTCGCATCTTTTGATCAAGTAGTGCAAGTGTTAAAGCAAGCTTTGCCAAAGAATCTGCTTGTTTATTATCTTTTCTCGACAAGTGTTCCAAGATGACGCCGCCAAGCCATCCTATCAATCGAGTTGCATAGTCATAGTAAGGAACAAGCTCAGGCTTTCTTACTTTATAAATGTTTAGCAGTTGATTGATTATCAATTTTGAGTCTCCATACACATTGAGTTTTAATGGCTTCATGTCATTTCTAACCCAAGTATGATCGCTTGATATTCAGCTTCATTGTTTGAACAAAGCTGCGTAAGAGTGAAGGCATAAGGCAAAACATCTCCTTCAGGAGTGAGAAACACTAAACCAGCTCCTGCAGCATTGCGCTGAGCTGCTTCATCGAAATATATCTTCTAAGGTTGCTGAACTTCCACGTAAAGGACATCTTCATCTGGTAATTCTTCTGATGGCTCCCAATTAGTAGGTATGGGATGATTAGCTAAGAAATCAGTTAAGGCTTGTCCCTTAACCACCTTTTGGGGCACATAAATGATCTTAAATTCTTGAAGAAGAAGAGACCATCTTGCTAGTCGATCAGATAAGACTGGCTTCAACATGATGTACTTGACAGGGTTAGCTTTAGAGATGAGATAAATAGTATGAGCTTGAAAATAATGTCGCAACTTTTGAATTGCAAACACTAGGGCCAAACACATCTTTTTAATTGGCGAGTAATTCAGCTCATTCGGGTCATCATTCTACTAAGATAGTAAAGGGCATTTTCTTTTCCCTTTTCATTTTCTTGAGTAAGTAAAGCCCCAATAGATCATTCTTGTGCAGCAATGTATAATACCAATGGCTTCCTAGGAATAGGAGCAGCCAATACTGGTGATTTTATCAAATAATCTTTAATGCTTTTGAAGGCATTGCTACATACTTCATCCCATTCGTACGAAACTCCTTTTTTCATTAGTCGGCCGAATGGTTGACAACGACCAGCTAAATTTGAAATAAACCATCGAAGATACGACAATCGCTCCTTGAGGCTCTTAAGCTCATGAATATTTCGAGGTTCAGGCATTTTCAAGATAGCGTTAATCTTTATTTGGTCTATTTTAATACTGCGATGACGTACAATGAACCCAAGGAATTTTCCAGAGGTGACACCGAAGGTGCATTTCAAGGGATTCATCTTGAGCTGGTATCGACGTAGGAGGTCCAAAACTTTCTTTAGATCTTGAAGATGATCTGCCCTCTTTCTTGACTTCACAACCAAATCATCTACGTAGCATCCAATATTTTTGTGAAACATGTCATCTAAGATCCTTTGCATCGCTATTTGATAAGTGGCTCTCACATTTTTCAATCCAAATGGCATTACTTTGTAATAGGCTATACCCTTGGGTGTACGAAAGGCTGTCAACTCTTTGCCTCGCGGTGCCATGTGAATTTGATTGTAGCTAGATGAGCCATCCATAAAGGATAAGGTCTCGTGACTAGTAGTAGTATCCACCATGAGTTCTGTCAATGGAAGTGGAAAATCATCTTTTGGGCAAGCATGGTAAGGTCTCGAAAGTCGACACTTACTCGAATTTGTCCGTTTTTCTTTTTGAAAGGGACAATACTTGAAATCCAAGTTGGATATTTGACTTCTCGAATAAATCTAGCCTTAATGAGTTTATTTACTTTGGCTTCAATCCTTGGAACCAATTCTGGTCAGAATCGACGCTGAGCTTGTTTAATTGGTTGAGCACCCTGCTTTACTGTTAAATGATGAATAGCAACTTTAGGGTCTACCCCAGGCATTTCTTTGTGGCTCCAAGCAAACACATCCTTATATTATGTGAGAAGCTAAATGTAAGCCTTTTCTTCTTTAGGGATTAGAAGAGTGCATACGTAAATAGGTTGAGGGTTTTCTAGTGTACCAAGATTGATTTCTTTCAAGTCATCAATAGTGAACTTAACACATTCTTCAAGTTCTGGTGGAGCATCTTCAGCTTTCTCTTCTACTTGAATTTCTTCATCACTTACACTGATGTGAAATGAGTGTTCAACATTTTCTTCATCAGAAAGAGCAATTGATGTCTCAACGGAAGATCTCGTAACTACTACTGTTTGCCGCTTCACTTTCAATTCTTCCTCAACTGTCATTATCAAGTCAGTATGACGCCTTATGCGAGATGGTATTTTACTTCTGAGATTTTTGGGGTCTTCTAAGATAACATTAGTATTTTCTTTTTTCTCAATAGTCTTCATAGATATTACTAATCTACTCTTAACAGATTTTCTAGGTGCAGGAGAAGCGATGACGTCATTTAATGCCAAAATTTCTGCCTTAGTCGATCAAAGGATGAGTCTTTTGACTTTATCTTTCCTATGCGGTCAAAAACTAATACTCTTGGACTTGTGTCCTCCAAGCAAGGAGAAATTTACATTTACGGATTTGCTTCTTCCAAACGATCAAAGACTGAGGTCTGTGTATTTACTTCTTCCAAACGATCAAGGACAGAAGGTTTGACTGCTACTGGTGATTCCTCTTCCTCAGCAGTAATATAAGTGGCTGATTTCTTTATGACGATATGTGCGGGAACAGGTGGACTGAAGCTAAGGCCTGATCGAGAACTCTGTACCACATATCTTTGTTGCTTTACCATCTTTTGGGTTGAGTTTAATCCATGCCTATTTAGTCCATCTGTTTCTGGTGGTAGCTTTCCTAAGGTAGAAGACTCTTTTAGATTGCATCCAACTTTTGCAAGGAGTTTATACGCATTTGGATCAAAACCCTCATCTGTGCGAGTTGAAGGAAAGTCATTATGCTCTAATTGAGGACTTTGTGTCGGTCGAACAAATCCTGGAATTATCGTAGTCACCTTCGTTTGATTGATGCTTGTGATGGGAAAAGTTAATCAACCAAAGGCTTGGTCATCAACTTTTCGAGCCTTTGGTGCATACTAAAGTATTGGAGTGGTATTCTCAGAGGTTTTCATGTCACACTTCTCATCATCTCTTTTGATGGGTTTGTTAATTTTCTTCTCTTGATTAGCAATCTTATGATTCTTGTCGTCTAGGGGATTAACACTTTGTTGCAACTTGTATGTTGATAAAGTATTCACTGGTTGTAGTTCATCCACCACCATATGTGCTAAGTAGAATTTAACATTAGCAAAGTATGATTTAATTTCAGTGAATGGCTTCTCATCAGCTACAATCTTTCTGACCTCATTATCATGGCAGTACTTGAGGCACTGATAATGAGTAGAAGGAACCACACCATGTTCATGAATCCAAGGTTAACCCAATAACATATTATATGAAGTTCTGGAGTCAATCACATGAAGCAATGCAGTTGATGTCATGTCATCAATGAGAAAGCTGAGACGAATTACCCCAATCGCTCTTTGCCCCCCCTTGATTATAACCTTGAATCATCAAGCGACTATGTGATAATTCATCCATACCAATGCCTAATTGTTTCATCACACGAAGAGAAAGAATGTTAATTGCTGATCCACCATCAACGAGCATTCTATTCAATCTTTGCTCCCGTACATAGCCAGAGATGAAAAGAGGCCGATTGTGTGGTGTTGAATCAAGTAGAAGATCTTCGTCTGAGAAATTTAGGTTCTTCATACCTGCCACAGATGTATCATCGCAGGTTACAAATTTAAGCTCATCTGGCCTTTGCATAGGTGTTGAGGACGATTCAACTCTTTCTTTCGTTGATTCCTCTATGTTTACTATGTGGCATTCAATAGTCTCAAGATCATGTCGATCAACTTTTTACCAAGATTCTGGAAAGAACTCCCATAAAGTAATGGGAGTATTGTGGTTGAAAAAAAAGTCTCAACTATTGTAATTGTTGCTTTTTGGGCTTTGTTCTTCCTCCATTGCTTCATTTTGTTAGATCTTATGAATTTCTGCTTGTAGCGAATTATTTAAGGATAGTGTGACTTTGATTTGCTCTTTCTTTTGTGAGTGATGAGTGTCCACCCTTCTTCAGCTGAATCAATGGCTTCTTCTACAACACTCGCACTTATCATTGGTAGTACAGGAGAACTAGGTTGACATATGGCTATTTTTATTGGATAAAATGATCCAAAGTGAACTTCAAACTTGGAAATCAAAGCTTCAAGTGTACGATCAACAAATCCAATCATAGCAGTAGTTTTGTTGGTGGCCGCCACCTCCTTTTCTTTTTCTAGAAGGATCTTTCCTTGGCTTGCCAACTGCATGATCTTTTCCTTGAGAATGAAACATCCCTGAGTAGAATGACTAATTAATAATTCGGATCATTAACTTTACTAGCTTCTTCAGGGCGCTTCATCTCTGGAAGTTCAATGAGCTTTAATGAGCATTGGAGGAACTTCAGAATCTGGAAACGGATACTCCTTTGCTGGCATTTCCTCGAGCATAAGTCTTTTCCATCCTTTTCCTTGATCAGATTCGGCTTTCCATGTACCTTTTTTCTTAGGTTTGTTTGAAGTTTTGGCCGATGTAGAAATCTTCACCGGTGTAGTAGGAACAAACATAGATTATTTGTTGGTTGGTTTAGAGAAAGTCTTGCCCCTTTACGGCTATTTTCTGGTTTACCTCCTCTTTTCTGAGACTCTTGAATTAGTAATCCTTGATTATCGCATGCTGTAATACTGAACTCCATGTCATGAGCATGAGTAGCCAATTCTTCAAAAGTTATAGGCTTGATGCCTTAAAGGATATAACGAAACCCCTGATGCATGCCCTAAATGCACATCCCAATTGCTGAAGCTTCAGATAGCCTATCCTTGTAGTTGAGACTCATATTTCTCCATCTGTTGATGAAGTTGATGACAGGTCCTTCTTTCCACTGGTGGGCATTGGTGAGCTCAATTATACTCATGGTACAGCGGGTACTGTAGAATCTGTTAAGAAATTCTTGCTCTAGTTGATCCCAACTATCAATGGTGCTAGCCTCTAGATCACAGTACCAATCAAATGCATTTTACCCTTGAGAGTTCGAACGAACTGTTTGACCGAAATATCTCTTTCAGTTCAGCGTTGCTGCAAGTTTCCACAAAGTGAGCGATATGTTATTTTGGATTTCCTTTGCCATCAAATTGCTGGAATTTCAGGGGTTGGTAACCAGCAGGTATCTTCAGTTGATTAATTCAACGGGTGTAAGGCTTGGCGTATGTGAGAGAAGGACTTGGCGTTTCCCCGCTTTTGTCTTTGAGGGTACCTAAGATGAACTCCTTCAGTTGATCAACAGGGACGAAACCATCAGCAGAAACTGGTAAGCTTTTTGGAGTTTCTTCTTGCTTGCTGGATGATTCGGCCAGTTCTTGTAGTTTTGGGAGAGCAGGAGTTTGGCTTGATTCTTCAGCGTTGTTCAACTTATTCACGATTGCTTCAAATTTTTGATCACGTTCTTGTACTGCTTTGCACACATTCTCCACAATCTTCAACATCGAGTTGACTTGTTCCTCTAACGATGTCGCATTTGTCATCATCACATTCATAGCTGTTGGGCTTTGAGAACTTGCGAAATCATGTGGCTTGAACTTTGACTGGGGAATTTTTGGAGGAGAGTTGGATTCAGAACTAATTGAATCATCGATTTTCTTCTGGCCAGATTGTAGCTTGAAGCTTGAGTCAGACCCTTGAGACATGAAACGATGCAACAGAGACTTCTCTGGACTTGTGGAAACGACTTCCTTTCATTTTGTAGCAGCAACAGCATCTTCCTTGCCCCCTGGAAGACTTGATGATGCGGATGTTTTCTTTAACGAACTTGAATTGAAAACAGGTGTTGATTTTTGGAGCAACAGGGCTTGCTTCAGTACTTTACCTATGGTTTTTGCCTTGCTTCATGTGACTGGGCCAGTGCTTTGAGCAGTAGACCTCGAGGTGGTGTTGCTGGCAGCGGATTTGGAGCCTTCGGCTTTCGGATCTGGAACCTTCGAACAGTCGTTCTTGGAATCCATTGAGAGTTCGATTGATTTGGTTTGATGAAAAGAAGAGATGAGAGGTAGAGAAGGTCCCACCGGGTGTGCTAGAAATTTGTACACACAGATTTCACGTTTGGAAATAAAACAGGAAATTGTAGTAACAAATTGAATTTTATTGATGTAGAAAAAGTGAAATATAATCTCTGAAACTTCTAATCAAAGAATAATCCTCTGATTCTTCTCTTCAAAGCGTTGATGCGAGGGCTTGAAGCTTGATTTTGAACCAGCACTTGTATTCTTGATGCTTAAGAATCTGTGGGGTTTTGACAGCTTGATTCAACAGAGTCTCCTTGTAGGTAAAAAGAATCTCTCTTTTTCTTTTTGATGGTGACCCCTATTTATAGATGTAGAGGAGAGAGAATCACAATTGAATTCAATTTCTTTAAGATAATTATCTTATATTTAATTTATTAATAAGAGATAATATCAATGAACTTAAGATCATATCATATCTCTTTAATAATTATCTCTTATTTAATTAATTAATTTATTTTACAAGAGATAAAAATTAAGAGATAACAATTATCTTTAGAGTGAGCCTTGCTGACAAGTGGCTCAATTTGTCGAGTCTTGTTATCTTCAAACTGCATCACTTTTACACGTGATGGCATATGATTTGTCCATATGTAAAATTTTGTTAAAAATCCCCCACAAGACACGTGGCAAGATTTAATTTGACAATTTAATAGGGAATTTATTTAACACATGGCTATTTTTGATTAGCCAAAATTTATGTGTCTACAATCACATGTCACAACCATAGTATAATTTAGATCCTACATGTTGCAAAATAGTTATAAGTAGGTGCTACATATCACAGCTATAGTGCAAGTGGTCCTATATGGTGCAGTAGCGTTGCTAGACTCTATTTTATACATATATATATATATATATATATAATATGATATTATGTTAATAAATTGAAATCTTTAACAAACTAATTATTTTTTCCATTATTTTTTAATAATAATATTTATTATTTTTTAAATAATAATTTATTAAAATATGGAAAAAATAAAAATAGGAATATGTTTTAAATAAAAATACAAATAAAGATAAGAAGTTATATGATACATAAAAGTGTAAATTAAATAAAAATATCAAGTGATATCAATGAACATTCTAATTTGAATAAAATAAGGAGAAGTCAAAGTTTGAATTCAAAAAAATGAAAAATTGTAAATAAGTAATAATTATGTAAAATACTAATTTCATAAGATAGTTAAGATAACTATAATTAGGTATCACGTGTCATAACCATGTACATTCGTAGCGCATGTAAGGTCTTATGTGGTGTAAGATAGTTATACTTATGTATCATATGTCATAACCGTAGTGCAAGTCAAGTCTTACATGGCACAGCCGCGTTGCCAGACTTTACTATATATATATAACTAGTGATAAAACCCATGCACTATACAGGTTTATCATATTATACAATTATTTTAATTTTTAAAACAATATATTAATAATCATTTAATATATGTAAAATTTAATTAACTTGTTAAATAAAGATTATAATTTATTAACAAATAACATGTATAATTAATTTAATTTTATGATTAAAATATCACATAATAAATAAATTACATTATCATTTAATTATAATCATCATGAATTAAATTTTGGTAAAATTCAAGAATGACTTGAAAATAATACGTTAAAGAATAATTGATATGTAAAATTATAGAAATTTAAAAATGAGTTTATTACATTATTTTTTATTTTTCTTTTTATTTTCAAATATTATTAGTTTTAATTTAATTTGATTTCAATTATCAAAGTAGAATAAAATAAAATGATGATAATATTTGAATTGAACTGTAATTTCATAATTTATAGAATGAAATAAAATTTAATTATCATTAAAATAAAAATATAAGAATCGTAAAATTATTTATGACTTTTAAAGTGTATATTGTCAAATAAAATAAATACATATCATACATTTCACTGGAAATATTAAAAAAATAATTTATGATAAAAATTATGATAAATTATAATTTGTATAAATGATAAAATCAAATAAAGGTTTATAGTAGAATTTAAATAAATTTGGACGAAAAAGATATATAGCTAATGTTATAAAATTATAATTTAATGTTATAAAATTATTGAAAATTCACACGTGTACTATGCTAGATATCCCAAGCAATCGAGAATGTAAATAATTGAAAGCGGAAGACAATATATGTGGCGAGGAAATCCACACAGGAAACTCCTCTAAAAACTTTC
>QLOD02000013.1:17580422-17610049 GCA_003260245.2 Sideroxylon spinosum | reverse complement strand
CTAAAAATTTACATATCTTGTGGCTGGGTGGTTTGTTTCCCCATCCCAACATACGAAGCTATTTTCTCTTTTCTAGACATCATATCCAAAACAAAAGAAAATAAAGAAAGAAAGAAAAAAACAAAAGAATAAGAGAGAAAGAAAACAAAAGAAAAATGATGAGCATTTAATAAACTGATGCAGCCCAAATTGCATAGGACTACTTGGAAAAGTGAGATTTAGAGAAAAGTTGAGGAGATAATGTTTTTATGGCCAAATCCTACTATGGTGATTTGGCATTATAATATGCCTAATCTGGGCATTTTTTCGAGACGAACACACTCTCACCATCTGTGGTCGTGATAGAGGGCCTGAAATCTGCTAATTCCGCCATATCAGTCCAGAAATCTTTTATATTCTTGTTTTTAACATTATTTTAACTTGCTAGTGCAGTTAGGGATTTTTCAATTTTGGTAGTTGTCTTGTTTCCTAAGTTTTGCGTTATTCAGTTTCCTAGTTTCGGTTCTAACTTTTCTATTCAAGACATTCTAAGCCTTCATGGTTCATCAATTTTTAATTAATAAGATTATTATTAGTGAATATATTCTTTACAAAAATCTAGTTTTCTGGGTATTCGTAGACTACATAGGAAGTCAAAATCCATCTGCTTAATCTTTCCTTTTCATTAGTTTCACCCTACATCAGTTGGAATCAAAGCTCGTAGTACCACGTGGAACTAGAAAAAGGTCATGGGAATGGTCCTCGACTTGCCCCTGTTGAGCAGGTTTTTGAACGCAATGAAGCCACACAAGAGATGCGATAGGACGAGCATTTCTAGTGGTTGAAGGAGATGGTCGAAGTGTTAACCTAGCAAGTGACCGCTTTGACTATCGAAAACTAAACTCACAACCCATCACTGGATCAATATTCGAATAATGAAGAGAGTTCAAATGGGGGGAATCTGTGCTCAATCCTTTTGGTGCTGGCAACCAAGGGAAATGGTTAAGTATTGTGAAATGAATGTTCGTGACTCTCATCGCTAGGAAACTGGCATGAGGATTAATGCTTCAGAGTTCTATGGAAGCCTTGTGCCAGAAGAATCCTCGAATTGCTTAATACCGTGGAGGGGATTCTGGAGTTCAAATAAGTCCCTAAACACACATGCGTACTCTTGATGGCTACCAAGCTCTACGAATGGGTTGCTGCAGGTGGCAACAGGTGAAGCTGTTAGGATCTCAATAGGGCAATTAACTCATAAGAGAAGATGTAGAAACACATGCAATCAGCATTTCTCCCATGCAACTACACTAGTTTAATGTATCAAACATTACAAAATCTGCAGCAGGAATCATGGTTTGAAATCTCGTTCAAGACTGCCGAGATCTCGGGGCATCGGCTTAGTTTCGTCACTGGCCGCTCCAAGATCTCAGGCCGAATCAAACGAACTCGTTGGAATACGTTTTCATAGCCGAGATATCACTGGAACAGCTTCTATCGGTGCGAGAATGTCGAGATCTCGGCGCTATCTCGAGATATCGGCTCTATCTCGGTCAAAACAGAGTTGGTGAAAGAGTTAAATACAACTCTAAAAAAAATGAAACCCTCCTCGATAAAGCATGAAGATCTTTCCAAGGCTGACCCAATGCAAAGAATGGACAGATAGTGCGGCGAAGGAGAGAATAAAGCTGATCGAATGAAGATAGAAAGATAGAGACTAGAGAGAGTAGACAGAAGAGTACCGGCCGTCGATCATCGCTGATATCGACGGAGCTTCATTGCAGCCTCGCTGCCCCTCTCTGCGTTGCCGTCTCTATGCATTGCAGATTGTGACAGTGACAGATTGTGTCATCTCTCTGAGTGACTACTGTATTTTTTTACCTTTTTTTTGTCTTAAAGATACATTTATTTTTCAAAAATCTGTGGGTTTGCTTTTAATTGTTATGTTACTTTTGTTATTCTGTTTTAGTACACGTAATCTATACTTTAATTATTTGGTTTTTTTGGGAGGGTTATATAAGCAACGCTGATTTCTTTTTAATTTATAAAAAGTGAATTATTATTTTTTTTATTTTTTTTATTTATTAGAATTACACAATTATCCATTTTCTTTTCATCATATATTTTTTTATTTTTTTATTTTTTTAATATAGTTATAAAATAAATACTCTTATGTAAAAATCAAATGCAAAGCATACTTATAAACCATAAATACCTTTATTTTATAAATAAAAATATTTTTTTTTAAATAAACTATAGAGTAGACAACTTACCAATATATTTTTTAATATGAAAAAATTTCTAATTCTAAATTTTTTTTTAAGAAAAAAAATTTCTACTATAAAAAAATTAAATTAAAATTTTTAAAAGAAAAATATTTTTGTTTTTGATAAATCTAATTTATATTTAAAAGTTATTTTTTTGGTATATTGATTTTACTATTTGTTATTTTTTCGGATAATTTTTTTGAAAAGTTCATTTAAATTTCTATTAAATGGCTTGAGGATAATGAGAAAATTAGAATGACAAAATATTGTAAAGAAAAAGATACAAAAGAAATTAGTTTTTTATTTGAATTAGTTAGAAAAGAAAAAAACATGAAATATATTTTTATATGTTTTTAAAAATATAAATAAGATTTATTTTAACCTTTAAAATATTTTTTTTCCATTATACAGTACCAAAGTAAGCCTTATGGTATCTTTTCAAATTTACAAAAGTTTTTTTGAAAGATAATTATGCCATTTCAAATTATATATAAAAATAACTAGTTAAAAGATGAGTGATTCTGTAATTTCACTTAATGAAAAGATAAGATAGAGTGAAAAAATTACTTAAAAACATAAATAAAATTACTTTCACTTAATAATAAAGTAAATGAATTTTTCAAATAAGTAAAGTAGCAATCGTCTTTGGTGAGTTATCTACTCCATGGTTTGTTTGAAAAAATATTTTTATTTATAAAATAAAAATATTTATAAATTATAAATATACAAGAACAACAGTGATAAAAAAATAATTGCTATATATATAGAAGTTTAGTTGCAAAAATAATAATAATAACAACAAGTTACTTACATATAATCTAAATAGTATCAAATAATATTTACTAAAACATATATGCAATTAAGATTAGTTTAATTTTAATACATAATATTTTATGTTTATTAGCTTTGAACAATAATTAGAATGAATATTAACTTTCTTAATTAATATACAATTTTATACTAAGAAAATATTTATTTCTTAATTAATATACAATTTTATACTAAGAAAATATTTATACTCCACATGCATATACCTATAAAATATAGCACTAATAAATTTAATTATATAACTACTCTTATTATTTTTTTTTTCAACTAATTATTATAAGAAAAAAATTATTAATTTATTTACGTTATAAATTAAATCGAATTGAGTATATTAATAAATTAATATAAAGAGAAAGTGGAACCACTTTGCCTTGGTGGGACCCGTTACTAAAGTTAAAATATCACTCCATTATTAAAATGAAATTAAAAAAAAAAATAAGAATACTTAGAATTAGAAAAAAAATGAAGCAAATGTTAAAAATTAATTAAAAAAATAATACATTATTATTAACTAACGAACTAATAAACAGTACATTATTACTCAATAATTTTAAATAGCAACAACTTAACTGTTTTGACTAATACAATTTTTTTTTTTTAATATTTTATGTGATGCATAGAATGGCTCCGAAAGAAAGAGATATTGGTTAAGAGCATGAACAACCCTTAGACAGTGCTAAAAGGAAAGTTGTTTGGAAATATTGTCAAAATGTTGTACATGGTGGTATTACCAGATTAAAGGAACACATTGGTGGAATCAGGGGAAATGTAAAATCTTGCACACAAGCTCCGATTAGTAGTTAGATTTTTAAATCAACATTTGAAAGAAGCTCAATGAACCAGCGCCATGAAAGAAAAATAGAAACAACAGATAGTGCGAAGTCTACGGGATGAAAACTATTATGATCGTGTGAATGTTGATCTTGTTAATGAGGAGGATGAGGATAATGGTGGTCACAATGGCTATGGTTATGATGATTTAAATGAATTAGAAATGAGTCAAATGAAACGTGCAATTAGAGAAAGTCGTGAAATGGCATTTCAAGAAGATAGAAGACGGCATTCAATCTCCAATGGCAATGGTCCATCAAAATTTTCATTTGGCACCACTTCAAGACCCATGGCTCCACAATTTGATCGTGCCCCAAAGAGATCCTTTAGTATGAGGGAAAGTGTAGAGCTCCCCAAAAAAGGTATTGACCCTTTTATGTTCAAATCTAAATCAATTCAAAAATCTATAAAGGGAACGTTCTCGAAAGAGAATGCAAAAAAGGTATGAAAGGCTATTTCGAAATTCTCATTCTATAATGCAATCCCATTTAATGCTGCTGATAGTGGTCCATACTACCAAGGTATGATTGACACTATAACTGAAGCAGGACAAGATGTTAAAGGTCCTACAGGATATCAAATTGGAAATGAAGAGGAGGAGCTAAATTCATACCTTGGTTCATTGAAGGCCAAATGGCCTGATTATGATTGCACAATCATGACGAATGGACTTCACGTAATAAATTCCCAATTATCAATTTTATGATTTATTATGACTGATAAATGATTTATCATTCTTCAATTGACACCACTGGAAAGAACAAAACTGCAGAATACATCTTCTCGTTAATGGTTAAGGTTGTTGAAGGAATTGGCGAGGAAAATATTGTTCAAAGAGTCACAGATAATGAGGCCAATTTTAAGGCAGCAGGTCAAAAATTGATGGAAAAGAGAAAACACCTATTTTGATCTCCATGTGCTGCACATTGCATAGATCTTATGCTTGAAGATATTAGGAAAATGAAGTCAGTGAAGGAGACCCTTGAATTGGCTAAGGAAATTACATCTTTTATCTACAACAGTGGTAAGATTGTAATTTTGATGACAGAATACACAAAGGGTAGAGATCTCCTAAGGCCAGGAATAACAAGATTTGCTACAGAATTTGTTGCACTTGAAAGTCTTATTCGCCATCAACAAGATTTGAAAAAGGTTTGCACATCAGATCAATGGATTGAATTTATTCGTGATAAAAGCCGAAAAAAATAGCTGCCAAAGTGTCTGATTTGATATTCAATGATAGCTTCTGGAGGAAGGCACAGAAGGTTACAACTGTTATGAAACCACTTGTTGGAGTGTTGAAAATTGTTGATCAAGATAAAAAACCAACACTCTCAATTATTTATGAGGCCATAGACAGAGCAAAACAAGTAATCAAGGCCACAGTTAAAGATTGGAAAAAAAATTTGGAATATAATTGATCACAGATGGGAAACTTAATTGCACAGAGATTTACATGCTGCAGGTAAAAAATTCAAAATTTATTTTTACCCATGTTAATCTAATTAATAAAAATAATTCATTAGTATCTTTTAATGCAGCATACTTTTTGAATCCTATATTTCAATATTCCAAAACATTTTCCAATCATCCTGAAGTTAGGCTTGGATTGAAGGCAGTTATTAAGAGGTTAGAGCCAAATTTGGAAAACCAAGCAAAAGCTATAAATGAGATACACATGTAATGATTTAACTTTTAATCATTATTTGATGCTAACTTAATGGTTGATAGAATGAAATATTATGGTAAATATTTGTGGAGTAAGAATTATGTTGATGCACGAGAAGAATTTGGCAGTGCTTTGACTAAAAAAGCAGTAACCCAATCACTACCAGGCATTGAGACATTTACATAAAGTTTTATTTAAATTGGTTGCTCTATTTTTTTTATAATCAATCATGTTTAATATAATGCAGCTGAATGGTGGTACAACTACGGTGATGAAGCCCCTCATCTAAGGCAAATTGCTATTCGGGTATTAAGTCAAAGATGCTCATCATCAGCTTACGAGAGAAATTGGAGCACATGGTCTATAATTCATACAAAACTCCGAAATCGACTGACAATAAAAAAGTTGCATAAGTTAGTGTACGTGCACTATAATATGTGACTTCGAGTTAGGAATTAAATGTTGCATCAAGAGAGTGAGAATTATTATAATCCTATTGGTTTGAATCATATTTTCCATGATGATGATATATTAGACGAGTGGATCCATGGGGTTCTCCCGCCTAATGATTTAGCATGGTTGGATGAAGGAATTAACCGAAACGAGTCAGAAAGTAATGTCGGTAGAAACGATGATGGTGGTGGTGGTGGTGGTGGTGATGGTGATGGTGATGGTGATGACGACGACGATGGTAGTGGTGATGGCGATAGAGGTAGTAGTGGTGGTGGTAGTATAGGTGGAGGTAGTAATTATCATGATATTCAGCAATCTACTGATATGTCGTGGGCGTAAGGGAACGAAAATTATTATGCCACACAGGATACCGATTATAGATACCGACCAGAAGTAGAGGAGCAACGTTAATATTTGCAAAGAATTACTAAATTTGATAGTGGCGATGATTTTTCTAACCAAAGTTATTGTGGCCATAGTCAGCATTATCCAGATATTGGTAATTAACTATGTAGTTTGAACTTGGGCCATTGTCAATTTCAGCATAGGGCCTATGGGCCATATGGGGGATATAGTTATGGATACGATCAGTATAGTGGTTCATCAAGTATTGAGCGGTCTACTAGCACTAATACTGGTGGTTATTATTATCGAGGTCATGGGAGACACCACAATGGACCCAGTAGTGACAATTTTCTGATTATGATCGGAGATGGTATGATGAGAGATCTTCTAACAGTAGCAGTATTGGATACCAAGGTTTTGGCCACTATCAACAAGATGCCAAACCTGTTGATCATTCCCAATCAAGTTATAATTCATCTAGCCATTCATCTCAACCAACAAAGTCTCACAATGCTCAATTTGGAGTTCCATATCCTTATGCTCTGAGATATCCTTCATCATATCCGTATGACACGAGCCATGGTGATGATTTTCAGCCCTATCGTCAGTCATATTCTCATTGATTGAAAATAGTAAATACTCAGAACACCATAATCATATCATATTTGTTTACAATGTACACAATATAAATCAAATAAATGTTTATATGTTAAATACTTTATGTTTCTAATTTCAGGTTTAGAATTTGTCGAAGGCAAAATTCTCAATGATGTTATGTAGTGATTTGTCTTTTTCATGTGAATTTGAATTGACTTGTATATATATGTGGATTATATTGACCATTTATGGTTTATCAGTAATGGAGAAAGGCACAAAATTAGTTCGTTCTCATGTTAAGTAGTTTATCTAAGATTTAATAAAATAGATAATATATATTTAGTTACGTAATACATTAATTTCATTATTTAGAATTTGTAGAACTTTTTCATTATTTTTTAAAATTTTTGTAAGTTAAAAAAAGGCTAAAGGTCAGGTATCGACCGATACCGCGCCCCGACGGCACGACCGCATCAACATTTTTTGGGCGGATGCCACGACCGTGACTTCGAACCATGTAGAACAGTGAGTGATTAACACATTAAGACATTTCAGAGATGACGCTCTGATCCTATATGACAAAACTGAATTTGATTTGAAAAGAACACCACAGCCAGCTGGGTTCATGTGTGTTTAATTTATACACATCTAAAAGATGACTATACACACTCTAGGGTGACTATACAAGCTCCTTATGGTCTAAATACATTCTACCCATTAATACTACTATTAATACTATTAATATACATTAACAAATTTGATGACAGGGAGAATTATTGGAAGACAGCTCATTCCCTCAATCGGTGATGTCTTTTCGAAGGTGTCGAAGGAATGTGATGCTATGCAAGAAAGGACCCAGTGTTGCTGTTTGTTAAGTCACTAATTGTCCCAAAAGTTAGGAAATTGCCCCAACAATTATATCAAATTACTTCAACAATCTCCCTCACGTGCAACTCCTAATTTGCACATGGAGCATAGACCAACAAACTAAGTTGAACAAGATGTACCAACACAAGCAAACAAAATGCATAATAATAAACGAGCAATAACAAGATTCAAACCTAAGACCTCTTGAAACTAGAGCTCTGATATCATATTAAAGCACCAATTGTCCCAAAAACTTAAGCTGTTCGGAAATAGGCCCAACAATTATGTCAACTTTTTCAACACTGTTGAAAGCTCTGCCTTGATGGCTGCCGAAGCAACAAAGCCATCAGTTATCAATGCAAAAATGATGACAAAACACAAGTTTGATGTGATGAATGCAATAAACCACACCATTCTCGGGAAACTTGCTAGAAAATTCACGACAAACCTGCAAATTGAAAGAGCAACAAGTTCAGTAACAGATCTGGCCGAGCTTTCTCTACTGCCAATGAAGCCAAGGTCAACTCCTTTACTAAAGAGCAAACAGAGCATCTTCTTACACTACTAAAGTCCAATTCATCATCTACTATCCCTAGTGTTTATTTGGCTCAAACAGGTAATGAACCTAATGCTTTATCTTGTCAAAATTCAACCGCTCCTCTGACCACTGATTTAGAAGCTTTTGACCATATGACTAGTTTCTCACATTTATTTAAATCTTATTCACCATGTTCTTTGAATGAAAAGGATAGCATTGCAGACCATAGTTTTTCATCTATTGTACGTAAGGCTTAATAACAATCCCAGATTAAATCTGATCTTCATGTTCATAAGCTTGCTTGCAATCTCTTGTCCATGAGCAAATTATCCAATATTCTAATTGTTATGTTACCTTCTTCGAATCTCATTGTACTTTTTAGGACTCGAGCTCGAAGAAAGATGATTGGCACTGCTAGAATGATAAATGGATTCTATTATTTTGATGACAATCCATCTTGTAATAAAAAAATTCATAGCTTTAGTAGTATCAGTTCTATCTTTGTTCATGAACAAATAATAGTTCGGTCGTCTATAAATGTCACAAATCACCTTTTTCCTATCATTGTAGTAATCTTTGAAGGTCACCATACATCACTATGAAATAAATATAATGGTTTTGATGCACGATATGAATTAGAAAAATAAGTTGCACGATGACTTTTGGACAAAAATGACTTTCACATTGAAAAACTCTTTCTAAACAATGATAGAAACATATGTTTTAGATAGAAAAATTAGCATGGCCTAATCTACAATGCCAAACCATTAATTGTTCACGAATAGAGATTAAGCTAATACCACTAAAGCCTTGAGCTTTTTTATTATAAGATAGATATCTTAAAAAAAAGTAGAGACCATTTTATTATCCTAGCACAGCCAATTATCCTCCCTGAGTTATAATCTTGAAAAGTATAATGAGATTCAAAGAAGGTAAGACAATAATTAGATCTTTGGATAATTTGCTTACGGATGTTAGAATATTCTACATAAAGTTATGAGATATTCTTTACATATATATATATACCTATATTTGAATATTCTATATCTTAGTTCTTAGTAAGTATTTAGATTTATTTTGATATGTATATTATTACCATATATACCCCTCATTATAAGCTTATTTAAAGATCTTCTTAAACTTTATAATATATGACAAAATGTAGAATTTATATTTTCTTCCCAACTCTACTCTTGTCTTTCATTTTAAAATGGTATCAGAACTTTTTTTTGCGCTTTTTAGTTCTTAGGTGTAGCATCATTCTGCTGCATTTTTTTTTTTTTTTTCTTTTACCACCACAATATATATATAATTCTTTTATCTTCTATTTTAACATGGAATCAAAGATTTTTGTGTTTTTTCTTCTCTGGCGTTTTTTTTTTTTTTCTCTTTTTTAGAGCATTGCTCTGTCATAACACCATCACAACCGCCACAGAATCCTTTTCTTCCTCATTTTGAACCATAACAGAGCTTTTTGTGTTATTGTCTTGTCTGGTTTTTTCTCTTTAAAGCCTTGCTTTCCCATAGCACCACCACAACCACTATGGAAGCTAATTTTTTTTTTTTTTTTCATATTCTGAACCAATTCTTGGGTTTTTTTTTTTACCCTTTTTATTTTGATTCTAACATCTATTTCTTCATATTTCATCGACACAGTACACTTTATTTAGGATAACCTCTTTGTATGAGATATTAATAGTACTATTGTTGATAGAATCGATTATAATACACCAATAGATGTAGGTCTTTCTTATTGGGCTAAACTCTGGAGAGCAAGGTGGTATTTTTCTTTCAACGTTTTACAGTTTTGTCTTTCTTGTTTCATCTTTGCATACCGTATATTCTGTTTGGTTATTTTTCGACCTCCAATCTAAAAAATAATCATACCCGTGGCAGCAAAATTTCTTAAGGAACTCATCATCAAAACTTCGTCACCGCCAGGAACCACACAACTCTAGATTCTACATTCACAACTTGTGTTGCTATTTGGTCAAGCTGTTTTTGGAGTTCTCTTATTTCCAAACTCAAGTAGGTTTACCATCTTGAATTTGAGGGAGGGTGCTAGAATATTAAATTTTAGGTTATGAGATATTCTCTATATATATCTATATTAGAATATTCTATATCTTAGTTTTTGAAGCATTTAGGTTTATTTAGGTATGTATATTATTACCACACATACTCCTTATTGTAAACCTATTTAAAGATCTCTTCTTAACCTTTATAATATATGACAAGACATAGAATTTATATTTTCTCCCCAACTCTATTTCTTGCCTTTTATTTTCAAAAACGAACAAGAGATTGCAAGCAAGTTAGGAACATGAAGAATAAATTTAAGATCTATTCTTTCTGAGATTTTTATTAAGCCTTTACCTACAATAAATGAAAAACTACAGTCTGTAATTCTAACCTTTCATTTATGAACATAATGAATAAAATTTAAATAAATGCGAAAACCTAATTATATGGTTAAAAGCTCCTGAATCAATGATGCAACGAGTGGATGAATTTTGACATGAAGATAGAGCACTAGGTTCATTATCTGTATGAGCCAAAGAAACACTAGGAATACCACATGGTGAATTACAATATAGCAATGTAAGAAGATGCTCCATCTACCCTTTAGTAAAGACGCTGACATCGGCTTCATTGGCAGTAGAGAAAGCTCAACCAAATCTGTCACCAGACTTGTTGCTCTTCCAGGTTTGCCATGAATTTTCCAGCAAGTCTCCCGAATGTGGCCTGTTTATTACAATGATCACACCAATCCCATGGTTTTTCATCATTCATGCGCTGATAGGTGATGGCTTTGCTGTAATTTGCATCGGTAGCCACTAAGGCAGAGCTTCCAACAAGAACAACGGGTCCTTTCTTGCCTAGCATCACATTCCTTCGACTCTTCTCTCTCGGTACCTCCGAAAAGACATCACCAACGAAGGGAAGGGGCTGTCTTCCAATTATTCTCCCCCTTCATCAAATTCAATGTTGAGGCCAACAAAGAATTTAAAAATCCAATTGCCTTCCATAATTTTCTTGTGATGATGACTATGTTTCATGGATTTCCATTCATAGGTATCGAATAGATTAAAATCTTGCCACACCCGTTTCAAACAGTTGAAATACTTGATGATACTATCCTCTCCTTGACACATCTTACCATGTTTGAAAGTCAATTCAAATATTAGAGATTAATTACCCAAATCTGAGTACATCCGGTTCACATTCTCCTGAAGCTCATGTTAGATAGTAGATATAGTTAGAGCTAATATCCTCTTCCATGGAATTCACAAGCTATGTCATGAACATCGAATTTTCGGCATCGCAAGTCGCATAGGCCAAATCATATTCTACAGGGGCTGTTTTTTCATCGGTCAAATAACCTGTCTTCCCACGCCCCCAAATATACATGCGAACCGATTAAGACAATCGTAAAAAGTTATCACCATTTAAGTAGATAGTGATAAATTGAACAAAGTAAGACATGAAATTGGTTCTATTACCTTTTGATAGGTTTGTAGCAGAGGAGGAAAAAGAAGAGGGAAGAACAAGAAAGGAGTCAGCAAGTTGGCTTTGATACCATAAAAACAGAGAGAATAGTTTTGGGAATAATTGTTTGATTCATTAAATTCTAACTTTACACGGTTTCCTTTTTATAGGAATTAGAAGAAATCTAAACTAGGAAAAGAATAAATTAAGGAAAAGAATGACTAAATAGTCCACCTAATAAAGATACATTCCTAATTGACAACGATTAACTAATTATCGCTAATTACAGCTGTTAATTACAGCTATTCAATCAGCCTAATTACAACAATCGTTGTCAAATATTTTTCCTATTTTCAAACACTATGGTTTCATTCCCCATTCACCTTTAAATTTGGCTTGCATATCAGATTTGAAGTGAGTGCATGTTAAGGCAGAAGACTTTATTCAATAATTACAGCAGGTCAGTCGGTCCACTAAGCAAGCAATCATCATTATGGTTCAAAATATTGTCCGAGACGTCGAAATATCATCCGAGACATATCATAATTGATGAACGGCGCGACGAGATCTCAGCTTGCGTCAAAAAAATGTATCAAGAATAGTCATCTTGCTTTGTCCAACATGAGACAAGCTGTTATCTCAGTGATACACTAAGACGACTAACCGTAGCAACGAGAAATCGGCGAGAAATTATTTCTCAGCGATTTGTGTGAAAGAGGGGAGGAAAAAGTTTAGCTCATTCATATGTTATAAGTAGTTATAATATTAGTAAAAGAGTCACTATTTTTTTGGTCATGTAATATATCTATTTTATTATTTAGAATTTTTCTATATTTTTTTAGTTTTTAAAGTAAAAAAATAAAATATTGTGTATCACCCATATCACAATACGACACTGCGACTGCATAAAAAATTCTCAAGCCGATTCGATAAGTGCAACCGCGACTTTGAACCGAACTCATCAAATCCACTACTAAGTATAAGAAACATTCTGATCAAAAGCGGCGGTTGGTGGAATTTACAAAAGGTGATTTTGCTTGTCCTAACCAAAGACCGCTTCCCCACAGGAGGGTACAAGAAGTTAGCAATAAAAACGATCAGACTAGTTGAGATTCTAGAGAAATCAACCCTAACGCTTATTGTCTGAAATTGCCTAGCCATATCAAAACTTTTGATGTTTTCAATGATGCAATTCCATATTTGGGTGATAATTTAGATCATGAGCTAAATTTGAGAACAAATTCTTTTCCTCCTAAGGAGGATGATGCAGCTTGAATTGTATAAGACTACTTGGAGAAGCGGGAGCTGGGGAAAAAATTGGGAAAGAGTTGAGAGAATATCATCTTGATTGCCAAATCATATTCGATTTGGCATTATAATATGCCTATTGTGGGTATTTTTCAAGACGAACACGTTCTCAACACCGACAATCGTCACTGACGGCCTAAAGTCTACTAATTCCACCATCTTAGCTTTGAAATCGTTTATTATTTTTTTTTTTTTACCATTATATTTAGCTTGCTAGTGAAGCTAGGGATTTTCCGGTTTTGGTAGCTGTTCGATTTCCTAATTTTTACGTTATTCTATTTCTTAGTTTTGTTTCTAGCTTTTTTCTATTTAAGACATTGTAAGCCTTTACAGCTCATCAGTTTGGATTCATAAGATTATTATTAGAGAAGTATTCTCTACAGAAATTATTATTAGAGAAGTATTCTCTACAAAAATCTATGTTTTCTAAGTATTTGTAGACTAAATAGAAATTCACAATCCATCTGCTCAACCTTTCATTTTCATCAGCTTTGCTCTGCATCATAAACTTTCTACTTCATTCTTTTCTACTCTGTTTTCTTCTCTATTTTTATTTTATTTTCGTTCTTGGGAACCTGTTAAATTAGTCAACTATGGTTCCTTACCTCATTTGTAAGATGTAATTAGAAGTTGGCGCCTGTTACTGTAATAAATAAAGCGACAGACCTTTGGCACACCAATCAATGTCGCCTTCATAATAGAGTGTAGAATGGTTTTCCTTCTGTTACATATAAAAGGGGTTAATTTAAGAATAAATAAGCTTATTATTTCATCCTTTTTTAGCAAGTATACTTGTATTATTCTGTACATCTATTTTCTTTTATTCAACTAAACATCTTTATTAGATAGTGTAAATCAGCCAAGGCTCTAATAAGGTGTTTCAAGTGTTTTAAATTGCATTATGAAAATGATCTTACTTGGGAGTTTTTATAAATTTCAGAAGCAGCGAGTTAACAACCCCAGCCAGCCTAATTTTGACTGATACAGAGTAACTCAAGTCGATAACCTGAACTGAAAGACTCATCAATTATGTAATTGCAATAAGAAAAGTTTCGGTTTTAGGAATCAAAAGAAACCCAATCACGGATATGAGGTACTCAAACCAAATGCAGTCCAGGTAATATTTTACTTTTGCTAGTAAATGAAATCAACTCTAGGTATCTTAAGGTGATCTACAACGTCAAGAAAAGAATAGCCAATTTTGAGAAATTAGTTTCATGCAAAGTGTGTAAAATGTGCTATAAACTATGTTCCCCTCCACATGCATGCAATGATAAATAGATTCCTAAACAAATGCTTCCCCCATAAAAACATTGCTAAAGCACCACGAAAATGAAATTTCAGTATTTCAACTGAAAAACTTGGATCCACAAAAGTAAATAAATAAACAAAATAAAATAAATAAACAAAATAAAGTGAGTTATGTAGCATCGATCAAGAAACACAAACAACATTTGTTTTTATTTTCCTGTTCATTCTATAAGAAAATGAAAACAAAACCAAAAAAAAAAAAAAGAGAGGGGGGGAGAAAGAAGAGATGATTGAGCCACTTATATTCAATGGGAGACCTAAAGCTACATTAATTTACCTTTCATTTGCAGAAAACCCTAAATGGGAAACCCCATTTCCCAACCACACCCTCTTTATCGTTTTCTTCAAATGGGTTTCGTTGTATTCTCCTTCATTACCACTTTCTAAAATCTACTTTCTTACACATCCGCATAAATCAGAAAACTACTTCTATTTTTCTTCTAATAAATATTTGGCATCCATTTAACCTTTTACACAACATTTATTTTACTAAGGAGATTCATTCATTCTTTGTTTACTAAAAGGACCTTACCACACCTCAAAATTCCTTTGACCTTCATTAAATTGGTCATCTATTTTATGTTTTGTCAAACATCAAACCTTGGAATCAACTTCTTTGCTTGTAAAGGGAATGCTGCCAATGTCTAACCTTCCTTAGACCCTGCACCTTGTACATTAAAGGTTATTTTTTATTACAAAAATATTGTGACTTCTGTTTTCAATGAACTTCTAGACCTTGTTCAGCTAGGACTTTACGCATCTTTATATTCATATAGTGCTTAGTAACATTTATTTAATTGACATTAATTTCAACCAAAGTTTTTACATTATAATAGAACATCGTAGATTTGCATCTACAAACAAGCATTAGTGATATTTTATTTCATCAGCTTTGAAATAAAATTGTTTTGCTAACATTTTGACCATAAAAGATGCAACAAATATTGAGAAGACCGATATATTAGTAACACACCCTCAAACTTATTATTAAACCTACGTCTGTCTATACGTATATGTAAACAAGAGATATCTTATTCCAAAGAAGTTTAACCGAAATGGAACATAATTTTTTCTCTCCTGAGCAACTACTAGCAGGTCAAACTACAGAATCTTTTTCCTCTACATACTTCTCAAAAGATATGCAAGTCAAAGAGAATCCAGAAGGTAGGTGAAAACTATAATGAGTATCATCTTGTAGTGGCTCAACGTACTTGTACAAAAGCAAATATGGGGTCACAAGAAATTTGATGCCTCTCATTCATGAACAGTCTTTCAACATGAAGGGAGATGGAAATGTATGGAAAATAATACATTAAAAAACCAGGAGCAGAAAAATCAGATGCTTATGGTATACCATCTAAGGAAGCCCAAATTACTACAAAATAGGAGTAAGATTTCGTAAGCAGGTAACAAGTACCTGACATGATTTTGAATATAAGATTAATATGGAAACTTGCCATTACATAGCTATTTCAAATTTCCTTTCAAGCACAACAAAAATTGAAGCAAGGTGCAAGGCCAGTTTTATTGATTTCTCATACAATGTCAATTAATGAATGAAAATAAAGTCAAATAGCCATTTGCAGTTTGGGTTAAAGGAAGAAATGGGGAAAAGATAAACAAAAACAGTCCAATACAGTCATATTACCTGGTTTGTTTCATTGCTTTCCAAGTTTGCACCAGAGTCATTATTGGCGATGAAACAAGCTGGCCGAGTTCTTTTACGCAGGTTTCTGTGGCCAGGAAATGATCTAACAGTTGATTCTGTAATTCCAATTTAATTGCAAGCATAAGCATCCCCAGAAGAATTAAGAAACAAGTGACAAGAAAGATCAAATATCCACTTGGCAAAATAGAGTAGAATGACACAAGTAGTAGAAAAAAGCACTTTCAAAAGCATCACACTTCCAGAGTTTTAAGATGTGTATAATAAGTTGGCCACTCTATGATGACAAAAAATATAATTGGAAACATAATTCTAAACATGAATCATGTGGAGGATGCAAATCATGTGCATTTGAGCATGCACGCAAGTGCCATTTTCTCAGCAAAATCAGATTTTTATCTTTTTTATTTTTTTCCTTTAATTTGAGTTTTATTTGGGTCAATTATCAAAGTAACTATAACAACATTGGCATAAGAGCAATAAGATCCAAGTGCTAATTTCTTCTACGTCGGCAAACAGCGTCAATCATGAATAAAAAAACAAAAAAAAAAATGCAAGTATCATGATGGGAAGATCAAACAACTTGATAACATGATTAAAGCATTATAAAAGGAATCAAAGGGATTAAGAACAAATGTTCTTCATTCTTGATAGAATAACCCTTGGAAGTTGCATGAAAATTTCCCCCAACTAGTTATGAATTCTTACACACCAATGACACAACTAATGCATAACACCATGGAAAAAAGATTCTAGACAGAAAATTTTAATTCCAGAAAATAAAGGAAAGTTGGCAGACGATTTTCCAAAATGGGAAAGACAAATACTTGATTTTGTGTTTATCAAGAGCAACTATACGCATGAATTATAGTGGGCAACCACTAGATTTCCTTAGAAATTCTACATAAATGTGTGATGTCTATTATTTAAGAGAGAAAACTATCAGCCACTGAATAACTAGAAACATGCATGGGTACTTACTGAGGGGAATGGAAGGAGTTAAATTAGAAGTGGTAGATTCTATTGGGAAAATGAATCTAAAAGCAATCCTTGATTGGCTAACAAGGGTTGATCATTATCTTCGTCAACTACGGGTAATCAGTTTGCTAGTGCTAAGTTAAAAAGCGTGGCACAAATGGTGGCTAACAAGTGTTGATCATTATCTTCGTCAACTAAAGGTAATCAGTTTGCCAGTGCTAAGTTAAAAAGCATGGCACAAATGGGTGGGTAAAGAACCAAGATGAGACAGTAGGCTTCAAACTATGGACTGTAGAAGCAACTTTAACGACTTGATTGACAGATACAATGCTGTGAATATTCTGTTTCATGAGCTCGGAGTGATTCTTGTGGTTCATGAGATCGACCAGGAGTCAGAGGGAGGGAAATGGAGAAGACTATATTGAGAATGGGCTGTAATGTGGCTGTGCCAGCGACATTCATTGGGGGGAAGCTGGTTGTATCTACTATGAAATCATGTCCCTCCACCTAAGTGGCTCCCTCATTCCTCTGCATAAGTTTGAGCCTGTTTCTTTGCTTACCAAAGGAGAAGGATAGAATTAATATTGTAGCCTATTCACTTTTCCTTAATGAAGCTAGTTTTATTTATTCCTTGTCTCGATGTGTTTGTAGTCGGTCTTCAGTTGTTTCGAGTTATCTAATTATCACCCAAGAAAGATTTTCATATCAAAAATGGAATATTGCCAAAGCTGTTAGAAAGAAAATAAGTCAATATAAATAAGAAAGTTGTTTTACTCATCCTAACAGCTTAAAACTAATATAATATGAAGCTTGGCTATAACTTGCTATCCAAGATGAGAAGTTAGGTTTCAAACTATGGACTGTAGAGTAGAATTTCTTTGCTAGGTATCGACCATAGAGGAGACATATCGAGTAGGTTTACAAATTGAAGAAACACTAATGTGATCATCCGCCTAGTAAACCAAATTTGGATCTATCAAATTTGACATCTAAATAAGTACACCATAGCCAAATTTTCTGGAAGATAAGTATCCACCAACAAAAGCCATGCTTCAAATGGGATGGCAAAGGCCCCAAAGCTAGCACATGCCACAATCATAGAGTTTACTTTGGCTATCCAGGAGATGTTGACAAAGATGATTTGAAGAAAATGGTGACATCTCTCAAGTTAATTTTGATAGTGATAACAGGAGAGTTACCATCATGTTAGACCAATCCAAGAGATGTTAACAAAGATGATTTGAAGAAAATGGTGAAATTTCTCAAGTTAATTTTGATAGTGATAACAATAGAGTCACCATCATGTTAGACCAAGCATATCATCAAAGCACCAAATCGTGATGGGTGACATAATTCTATATTTCATACAAGAGTTACATATCATGGTTTACACTATATACGTTAATCACGATGTGTGTTAATGTAGGTATTAATGTAGGTGGTAATGTATTAATGTAAAATAAATATATAGGAAATGTACTTAGTCATTGGGTAACCTAATGGTCACCCAAAAGTAGATGTACAGTCACTTTTTATCTTATATAATTCACACACCTCATTCAGTGGGTGTGTACAATTTTCTCCCAATTATCTTGTTTCGTTACATGATATCAGAGCAAGAACGTTCCAGCACTTGTTCTTAGCTCGGTTTTATGTTTGGTCACTGCACCGAAAGGTGTCCAGTAAGCGTTGGAACACCGATAGAGGCTGCAACAAGCAAAAGACCCTCCTCGAACAGTCTTTCGAACATCCAACCACATTGTTGTAGTCGACGGAAAGAGGCGACCACCGTCAAAAGATTACTGTCGCCGAAGAAAGTGTCACGCGCCCCCACGAGCCTCCGAGCTCTCTGCACGTGAACCTCACGCGCCTCCACTGAAGCCGCGTGTGCAGGCGCATGAGGCTCTATCAAACTTCCGGCCTGTTTCACTGCCTCCTCTCCTCCGTCAAACAACCCTATTGGTGCTAATCCCTCATCGTTTGGACTACTTTGGATCTTCAGTCTCCTTTTTCTCCTCTGTCGCTGCCAGTTTTTTACTACTATTCCGAGGTACTGCTGTTTTAGCCTTGCTGTGGATGTGTGAATTCTGAGATTTCAATGGCTTTGGAAGTATTTGCTGAACAAAAGATTGTTGGTAGTCCCATTCCTATGACTCAACAATTAACCACAAGGAAGTTGAATGGGACAAATTACATTCAGTGGTCTAAGGCTATTAAGATCGCATTAACTGAGTACGGCAAACAAAAAATCCAAGAAGATGCCCATCTTGTCAGCTTGTTGTGGAATTCCATGGAACCCAATATCGCCGACATGTGTACTCACCTTGACACATGTAAGGATATATGGGAATATACTCACCTTTTGTTCTCCAGTGATCTTACTTGAATGTATGATTTGTCACTGGAATTCTTTCAGTTACAACAGTCTGGAAGGCCGGTCACTGAGTATTTTGCTTCACTCAAGCGTGTCCATGAAGAATTAAACTCTCCGCAATCACTGTCTGCTGATATTAATGTTATGCAAAAACAAAGAGAACAAATGGTAGTACTTCGTTTCCTAGCTAGACTAAATCCTGAGTTTGAGCCAATCAAAGCTCAGATTCTTAGTGGAGCCACTCTTCCCTCATTCGCAGAAACCTACTCCAGGTTTATGAGAGCTGCATCTAAGGATTCAACTAATACTCAAGATTCTACACGCTCTGCTCTAATCAGTCAAGCCTCTCTAGACAACCAAAGTACTACTCGTAGGCCTCCATCTCAGTTTAATGAAAGAGGCCATGGAGGACGTGGCCGTGGCCGTGGCCGTGAGGGTCGTGGCACTAGATATAAGTGCTCCAATTGTGAACGTGCTGGACATGTGAGGGAGAATTGTTGGGACCTTCATCGAAATCAACCCATATGGTTCATGCAGCGTCATCAAATATTCCTACTTCCTCTAAGCAACCAAGCACAAGTGAATCACCAGCTGTCACTTTGTCAGGTGAAGAGTATGCCAGATTTCTCCGGTTTCAAACAGCTTAACAAGCATCTCTTCCAATAGCTTCTTTGGCTCTGAAGGTACGTCTTGGGCCTGCCCCGACCGACAGCTGCAGGGTCTCTCCATCTCCCCTAAACTTCCCCCGGTCTTCGACCCAAGCGCCAAGGTCGAGAGAAAGGGGGGTAAGTCCATTCTCTGGGAGTTACAGAAATGTAGTCTTAAGGCTCCCAGCAACAAGGGAGGGGATATGAATGATGACTCCTCATTGTTATTCCCTCAATCCTCTCGCGTTATTGATTCAGGTACTTCAGATCATATGTCTGGAATCTTTTCCATGTTCTCTGATATTCAATGCTCACCTATTCCTAATGTCACCACAGCTAATGGCTCATCAAACCCAGTAAAAGGTGTCGGTAAAATTTGTCCATCTCCTAATTTGTCCTTATCCCTTTATATGTTTCATCCCTATCTTTTAATCTTCCATATGTGAGTAAACTTACCAGACAGTTAAATTGCTCAATGACATTCTTTCATGATTCAGTGATCATTCAGGATTTGAAAACAAGGAAGAAGATTGGAGAAGGGCATGATGCTCAGGGACTCTATTACCTTGGTGGTTCTTCATCCATTACTTGTTCTGCAGCTGCATCACCACTTGAAATTCATTGTCGTTTGGGTCACCCCTCTCTTGACAAGTTAAAGTCTATGGTTCCAAATTTCAGTCAACTTCAGTCTTTAGATTGTAAGTCTTGTCAGTTAGGAAAGCATCACCGTACTTCCTTTAGTCCAAGAGTCAATAACAGGTCTTCTAGTCCCTTTTATTTAGTCCATTCAGATGTATGGGGACCTAGTCGAGTTGTGTCACAGTTAGGGTTCAAATATTTTGTTACCTTTATAGACGATTTTCCAAGACTTACACGGATTTATCTAATGAAGATAGTCCTGAGTTATTGTCAATTTTTCAATCTTTTTGTTATGAAATAAAAACCCAGTTTGATGTTTCTATTAAAATCCTTCGCAGTGAAAATGTTAAAGAATATTTCTCTAAGCCTTTCACTGATTTCATGACATCATTTGGCATGCTTCATCAGTCATCTCGTTCTCGCACTCCACAACAAAATGGAGTTGCTGAAAGGAAGAATTTACATTTGGTTGAAGCATCACGTTGTTTAGTGCTTTATATGAGTGTTCCAAAAATCTTTCGGGAGATGTTATTCTCACAGCATGTTACTTGATTAACAGAATGCCATCTTCTGTTTTGAGGGTTGTTCCCCTTATTCTACTTTGTTTCCCCAGACAGCATTGTTTCCTCTTCCTCCACGTATATTTGGGTATGTTGCATTTGTTCATCAACTTGATCGTAAGACTGATAAACTTGACTCTCGTGCTCTTAAATGTGTTTTTCTGGGATATTCTCGGGTCCAAAAAGGATATCAATGTTATAGTCCTTCTCTTCATCAATATTTTATATGCGCAGATGTCACATTCTTTGAAAATACTTTTTTTTTCTCTAATGACACCACTGCTCCTGATGTCGATGAAAGTTTGCCTTTACCTGTCATTTCTCCCTTTCGTCTTTATCATCCTGATTTGCAGGTTTATTCCAGACGGCAAGTAATCACAGAGCCTCTCCCTGATGCTTCAAGCTCTTCATGTTCGCCTTTCTCGTCTTCAGATCCAGCACCTGAATTAGCATCCAGTGACTTTAATCTTCTAATTGCCCTTTGAAAAGGTACTCGTACTTGTACTTCTTATTCCATCTCTAATTTTGTTTCCCATACAGCCTTATCTCCATCATATCGTGCTTTTGTTACCTCTTTGGCCACTGTTTCTGTTCCCAACTCTGTCTGAAGCACTGTCTCATACTGAATGGCGTAATGCTATGGAAGAAGAACTCTCAGCTCTTCGAGCCAATGAAACATGGGAACTAGTTACTCTACCACCTGGTAAGACAACAGTCGGTTGCCGATAGGTGTACAACGTCAAGGTTCATCCTAATGGTTCAGTTGATTGATTAAAAACCAGACTTGTTGCCAAGGGATACACACAGATCTATGGTCTTGATTTTTCAAAGACTTTCTCTCCTATAGCCAAGATCACATCCGTCCGTCTTATCATTTCCCTTGCGGCTATTCTTTGTTGGCCTTTTCATCAACTTAATGTTAAGAATGCATTTCTTCATGGTGATCTTACAGAAGAAGTGTATATAGAGCAACCTCCTGGATTTGTTGCTCACGGAGAGTCTGGCCTAGTTTACCGATTGAAGAAGGCGCTGTATGGTCTGAGGCAATCTCCTTGTGCATGGTTTAAAAGGTTCAGTGATGTGGTAATTGAGTTTGGATTGATAAGATGTGGTGTGGATCATTCTGTTTTTTACCTACATTCCTTTCAAGGGAGGATCTGGTTGCTGGTTTATGTTGATGATATTGTAATCACAGATGATGACACACAAGGAATCATGATCTTAAGCTGTTCCTTCAAACAAAGTTCAACACCAAGGATCTAGGTGCACTAAAGTATTTCTTGGGAATTGAGGTTGCAAGATCACACGAAGGTATTGTCCTTTCTCAGAGGAAATATGTTCTTGATCTACTATCTGAAATGGGTATATTAGGGGCCAAACCAGTTGATACTCTAATGGATCCTAATACAAAGCTTATGACGGACAAAGGAGAATTACTGGATGATCCTGGCCGGTATCGCAGATTAGTAGGGAAACTCAACTATCTAACTGTCACACGGCCAGATATCTCATTAGCTACTAGTATAGGTAGTCAGTTTCTTAAAGCCCTCGGTCTAGTCATTGGAATGCGATTATTCGCATTTTGAGATATCTAAAAAGTGCACCAGGATGTGGTTTATTATATCGAAATAATGGGCATACACTAATTCAAGGATACACAGATGCAGATTGGACTGATTCGCCATCAGATCGACGATCAACTACTAGGTACTGTATCTTTGTGGGAGGAAACTTAGTCTCGTGGAAAAGTAAAAAGCAGACGGTAATGGCAAAGTCAAGTGCAGAATCAGAATACAGGACTATGGCTAACACGTCTTGTGAATTAATCTGGATACATCATATGTTGACAGAATTAGGGATCTATGTATCCTAGCCTATGGACCTATTCTGTGATAATCAAGTTGCTATCCACATTGATTCCAATCCGGTATTTCATAAGAGAACCAAACATATCGAGGTTGATTGTTACTTTGTCAGAGAAAAGATTGTCCAGAATGTTATTAGAACCAGTCATGTAAAGTCAGAAGATCAGTTAGCTGATTTATTCACAAAAACTTTGGTTGGAACTAAAGTGAAAGACATTTGTAACAAGCTTGGAATATATGATATATATGCTCCAGCTTAAGAGGGAGTGTTAATGTAGGTATTAATGTAGGTGTTAATATATTAATGTAAAATAAATATATAAGAAATGTATTTAGTCACTGGGTAACCTAATGGTCACCCAGAAACAGATGTTCAGTCACTTTTTTATGTATACAATTCACACACCTCATTCAGTGGGTGTGTATAATTTTCTCCCAATTAACTTGTTTCATTACAACATGAAAGGAGATAATTTAGTTTCTCAAGGTATTTTTAATTTTAATATTCTGGGAATTTAAGAACTACCGATTTCTACAACATATTCAGTTTCTTAGATAGGCGACAGGATGCACAATTGACAGCAAATGCCAACTTTAATTTTTAAAATGAGACTCGGTTTTTGAGTAAGCCCTATGTGAGGTTCTACCAATACTAAATAAAATATCATCCTGGACGATCATGGATATATGACAACGGTGGCAAGCATTACAAGAGGGCAAATACATACACATGTTGGCACTTGGCACCAAGCCTATGCTCAATTTCAATCTACAACATAAGAAGAACCCTTGATGACAATCACGTTGAAAAACTAGACTGCATTTTTTGGAGCCAAATTCCTTTTTGCTGGGCCAGGAAAGGCAAATGCTAAATTTCCGAAAAGAGGATACACAAGATTAATTTGATTTAACCCCAAGGTTATTATTGGGAATTGATTTCCCCTCAGATCAGCATAATTTCCATATTGGTATTATTTTCAAAGCAAGTATGCTAGAATCTGTAGTAATAGAATATTTTTGTTTTGCTTTATCACTGCAAATCTTGCTTCCCCGCAGTTTCTTTGAGGGCCATAACTAAGAATTCAAGCTATGAAATACCAGAATTACAAATTCCTGAGGAAAAATCAGTTTTCGTTTCTTTTCGACCTTCAATTCCAAGTTTAATCTCATACCTATAAAACCATTTGCATCAGTTGGTGAGAAAAAAAGGGGAGGCAAAAAGAAAACAAAAACCCAGAGGGTATCCTCAGAAATTAAATATGATTCTCACACCTGATCTTGGAAATATTTAAAATTATAAAGCAAGAAAAAAGGGTGTCAACAAATCAAGGTCGCCATTAGGTGGCAAGAATCTAAAACTAATTCAAATAGAAAATCGAAATTTAGAAGTGCCGTAAGAAGCTGCTTATAATTATCAGGTTCCACATTAACGAATGATTAAATTAGAACAGGAATATCTATCAACATGGTAAAATCAGAGGCATTAATAAACAAAATAATAACAAGGAGAGACCATTTTAAGGCAACAAATTAAAGTGTTGCTTATCCAATGAATACAAAGAGGAAAAATAGCATCCAAGAACCTGAATGACCTCTTTGAAGATCATTATCGTCATCAACAACCTCTATTACTTCATGGTTACTTCTAGCCTCACTGTTCCTTCTAGAACTCTCCCTGGCCTAAGATGTGACGAAAAGGGAAAAGCAATGAACTCAATGGCCACGTAAGCTAGTTAAGAAAAGGAACTACCATAATAATAATGTAAGGCTTCATACCACTTGAAAGCTTAATGGCGAGCATATGACAACTTCATCATCAGACTCGAACTCAGTTGCCGATGGGGCTCGTAATTGCAGATTTAGAGTTAGGTTGATGTTAAGATTGTCATCAACTAAATTGCCCAAGCCAACAGGTGGAGGTGGGTGGTTGAGATCAAGCACTGCATTTTCCTCCAAGTCTCCATTCATCCTGCAGATATTACCTCGATTCCTTAATGCTCATGAAATAACTTTAGCAACTTTTGTAAGAGTTTCATTATAAGAATTGCTAATGACGTAGTAACAAATGTACTTATCCAATTTCATCATTTTTTCAATGTTGCAATGAAAAAAATTAAAAAGTTTCTCTCTAATTTGACATGAAAAGGGATAAAATTTAGGGATTCGTTTGTGTGATTGAAGAATTTTTTTCAACCAAACATATTTTTAGAAATAGAATTATCTCAAACTAAGGCTCTTGGTGACCAGAATGGCAACACAAAACCCATGCATTTAACACCAATTAGTTTGGAAAAGATTCAGATTAGTTCACTTGAATTTAGTATTATCTCGAGTGAGTTTCACAAATATGGAATCATACACAAGAACAGATAACAAAGCAGAAAAAAGATAATCCATAGTGCCACTAAAGAGCACCACCACTTCCCTTTGCAATGTCTGACCATCATGTTATGCTGCTAGTACACCCTTTATTCTCATCCATAATTACCTAATTCGTTAACTCCTCTCCGACCCTCAAACCAGATTGCGTGATCCCAAGTAGGGTGCATTCGCAATCCAAATCGCAAATATTAACGATCCACTTTCACGAGTTTCGACTTGAAATTACTATCGTCACCGTTGCAGTCGCCCTTCATCGAAGTTGGTCCAATAAAGGATTCTACAACTTCCTCTGATATTTAGGTCAAGATTTGGTCCAAATGTACAACTTCCTTTCATTTTTTCAAGTCAAGATAATTAATTTGTGTTTTTTTTTGTTCTAACCAAAAAAGACTCTACGAATTTCCTTTGCTTTTTCAAATCAAAACAAGAGGCTTTGTAAATTCCTAGTATATATTTCCAACTTCCTTTGATATTTTGGTCAATATTTGGTCCAACAAAGGACTCTACAACTTCCTTCCTTTCATTTTTTCAAGTCAGTATAATTAATTTCTGTTTTTTAGTTCTAACCAAAAAGGACTCAACGAATTTTGTTTGCTTCTTCAAACCAAAAAAAACTCTACTGTTAAACACTCTATACATATTTTATAATACAGATAATGCATATTGCATATACTACATATCGAACCAAATAAAAATTTAAAACGAATTGTGATCCCAAATAGCGTTCCAACTAAGTTTACGCCCACCGTACCACGTACCAACCAAGGTACCGTACCGCAAATCTATACTTCTACCACATACCAAATCTACCCGCAAACTTGGCAACTATGTTCTCATTAGCAACCACATCAAACGTCATTGTTTTTGTTTGCTAAATGAAAAATCTGACTAAAACCCAATCTTTACGCTGCTTCCATTATTTCAAAATAAAAAAGAGGAGCTAGTTTTTAGAATGTTTTTAAAGAGAAGGATTAATGAAAGCAAAGAACACGAGACATCCAAATGACACAAAGATTGATTTATCATAGACCTAAGTCAAAGAAAATTTATAAGGAATGTAAAACTCTTGACCTTGCGGATGTAATATAAATAAAGAAATTAGGCAAACAAAAAAAATAAACCAGAAATAAATTAAAAAAAAAAAAAAGAAGAAGAAGAATGAAGTTTTCCATACTTGTTCGGTTTTTAAATTTCAAATTCAATCCCAAAAATGACAAAACACAAAAGTAATTTTGAAATTTATGGAAATTTGTTCTTCGAAGCCACCCCTCAATCAATGTATGTAGAATATTTTCATTTTTCCTCTTTCTTTAGAGTGAAAAGAAGTTTTCCAAGATGTCAAACGAAGGTTATACGTACAAATATTTTCTCCTTACCACCAATTCCTATGTAGCCGAAGGAAAGCATTCATTGTAGTTTGAGACAAGATAATAGCTAGACTGCATTGAGAACCCACTTGATTACAGAACATTAATAGTATATCAAAAAAATTAAATAAACTCTTATGTGCACAATTAAATACTATCTAATCTTTGTCCCTCTAACTAAAATAAATTTTCATTGTAGTTTTGAGACCAGAAAATAGCTAAAATGCATTGAGAACCCAATTGATTACAGAACATTAATAGTTAATCAAAAAAAAATTAAATAAACTCTTACGTGCACAATTAGATACCATCTAATCTCTGTCCCTGTAACTAAAATGCTTCTCTCTCTCTCTCTCTCTCTCACCCACACACAGAGAGGGAGGAAGCTACTTGGGGTTAAAATTTTTTATATATAAGAAGTTGTCCCTTTTTCGTCCCAAAGTATTGGCTCCACTAGTTCGGTCCCCTCAAATAAGTTTCCGGGGGCGCGCACACCCCCCCCCCCCCAAAAAAATAAAATAAAATAAAAAAATAAAAGAACCTAGCACAAACAGAATCAAACAATCACAGCCACATTCTCAGCCACGATCATTCTTCGTTAAGATACCCAAAAGCAAAAACCAAACACATCCAAAATTCAAACACCCCAGGCCCCCTCCGCCCCAAAAAAATAATGATAATAATAATAAATAAAATGAAATAAAACAAAATAAATCAAACAGTCACAACACAGTGAGTCAGTGACTGTTGGATACTGAAACAAAAATCTGAAGAGAGAGAGAGAGAGCGCGAGAGAGTACACATTTGATACACACTAACAAGAACTGTATAGTCACACCACAGAAGAGAAAGCCAGCCACAATCAAACTCCACCATTACTCTTTTCAACAACAGAGCAGAAGCAAGGAAATTCGCAAGATTTCCACAACGCAGAGCTCTTAACAAATTAAAAAAAAAAATTATCAAAGGAAATAGGGAAAATTAAAGCAGACCCAGATAAGACCGCACGGCGGAGAAGATGAATATATACCCCTCTCACTCTCTCTCCAGGTTTCTTCTGAGACGAAGAAAATCGGACCCGCTGCACCTGGCTGGAGAACAACAGGTGAGTGTGAGTGACGTGCATCCGGGAAGAAAACCAATTCACGCTTTCTTCACAGCCGGTTCCAGCTTCAACTAAACGCTGGCTTTTCTCACTCACTTCTTCTTCCTCCATTATTATTATTTGAATTAATTACACGACAGCCCCTCAACTTTTTGAAATTTCGTTAAAAATTTAACCTCCTGAATGGGTTTGTCGAGCCCCACATTGGTGAGAATTTCGTACACCGAACTGTCCTGGGCTTCCATTGATATATCTTTTCTTATTTGCTTTAATTAACCTTCCAAGGGGGCTTACTTTCGGATGAAAATTTAAATGTAAGAATTAAATTCGCTTTGGTCTAATCTGCTATTATATAATTAATATTGAGTTTTTCTTTTCTATTTTAAAATAAAGCGACTCTATAATTTATTTTAAAAAAATTATATTGTAAATTTTTTACTTTAAACAAAAAAAAGAGAGAAGATGTAATGAAATTTCTCTGATTTTGTTTTTATTATTATTATTTTGAATTAATGACGTGATAGTGCTCCATTTTTTTTTTGGAATTAGATTGTTTTATTAAAATATTTTATATTATAATAATTTCCTTATTTTTTTATTTGTTTTTATTAACCTCTTAAAGAAGCTATACAATTGTTTTGTACAGTTATTCGACATGGGTTTATGAAAACTTAATCTAATTAAAACATGAATAAATAAACTAGAAAGTTTATGAAATGATTTTATACTTTAGGTAGGTGATCTAGATTCTTCTTAGGTGATATTTGTGTAGTAGATTGTTAGCGTTTGAGACTTGCTTTTAGTTCTATCATATATATATATGTAAAGATGAAACTTAGGTTATGATACTAATTTTTTCTCCTCTTATTTTACATTAGAATATGTATTTACTAAATTAATATGTCAAGAAAATTATAAACTTAAAAATAAAGTTAATTTACTTGACTGCTTATTTTGACTCGAAAAGTGTTATTGTAAGACATGTATTATTTATTCCATTTATGACTAATAATGTGCGGAGAAATTTTTTAGTAGTAGTATAAATATTTCAAAAATTTTGGTTGAAAGATTGAGACAAGCAATATGCTATTAAAAGGCTATGAACTATATAGCAGTCATGGAGATAAGTGAATTGCCTTTTCCTATAGATTTGTGCTATGAAATTTTGAGATCGAAATTTTTGTAACGAGAATAGGATATAATAACCTAGATTTATTTTAATTCATATTTTTCTATTTAGTTAATTTTATCTTTATTATAAAAAAATATAATAATTTGAAATTTTATTTATTTCATTTTAAATTACATTTTTTTAAACGGTTGAAGTTGGAATTTTAGGAAGAGTATAAACGTGCATGTTGATTTTTTTCTTAAACAAAAGGTGAACCATGTATTTATACATACTTAACCTAATTATTCTTGCCTTAAACCTCAACTGATATATATATATAGATATCATATAGTATGCATGGAAAACTAGAGTCTGCATGGAAAATCCTAGAAAGGAAAGTGATCTTTTTTGCGACGAATCTGATCTTTTTCTATGTTGATCTCCTATATTTCTC
>QLOD02000013.1:17542684-17561300 GCA_003260245.2 Sideroxylon spinosum | reverse complement strand
ATAGTGTCTTAGCCTACACTAAGTCTAAACATTACAGAACTCTGTTTTGACTATGGATTTGCTAACTTTACAATTTTATCCCTAACATTTATTTTTTAGGGGCGAGGGGAATAAGGTGGAGAATTTGGGGATTTTATGTCAAAAAAAGTAGTAGGCACTGATTTGAAGAAAATCAAAGAAATTGAAGAATGGACAATTCCTTCTACCCTCAAGCAACTCAAGGGTTTAGCTCGCAACTATAGGAGATTTAGAAGGCACTTTGGATCCATAGCCCAACCCGTAGCTGATCTCATCAAGAAAGATGCTTTCATATGGCATGTTGTAATTGAAATGGCTTTTTAGAAATTAAAACAAGCTCTCCCTATGTTAGCATTTGATTTTAATAAGACTTTTATCCTCGAAACAAATGCTTCTGGAGTAGGAATTGGAGCTGTGTTAATGTAGGAAGTTCACCCCTCGGCCTTCACTACTAGTAAGGGATTATCTTTAAGGCATCAATCTTTTTTTGTTTATTTGAAGGCATTATTTGCCTTATTATTTACTATTAAGAAATGGCACCATTATCTTATTTGTAAGCACTTTGTTATCAAGACAGACTCTCAAAGTCTAAAGTACCTATTCGAGCAAATGGTTCACACTTTGAGATAGCACAACTGGTTAGCCGAACTCTTACCTTATGATTATAAAATTATTTATAAGAAGGGAAAAAAAATAGTAGCAGATGTTCTATTTAGGGTCCAGTCAAATAATGTGCTTGTTATGGCCTTATCTACAACATCTGAGGGATTTAATGATAGCATTAACGCTTCATAATTGTGTGTATTTTATGTTCTATTACCATGGTTGTACAACTGCTTTTGAGTGTTTTATTTACATAATTCCCAATTGTTAAACTTGTGGAATGTTGTAGGATCGTGTGACCAACTTGAGAAAGAATGATGAGAATATGAGTTAAATTAAGAAAGAGTTGAAGTTGAAGAGAAGCTAATGGGGTGACCCACCTCAACCCATAGGTGCCCCACAGAAAGCATGGATGCCCCACCATAAATCAGATGGGTGCCCTTCGAGGACCACTTTTGAGGAAGAAATTCAAGTCTTAAAGGACTTTAGTCGAATAGCTAAAGAAGTACCCCCATCGTGCCCCACCTTGAACCGGACGGGCATCCACTGAAAGTGGAATTCATGCTATTTCATTGGGAACTCTATCAAACAATTAGTGAAAATAAAGCCATGGGCGTCCCACATCCGCCATGGCCGCTTATCATTATCACTTTTGGTTTTCTTTATTCAACTTGATGTTCCTATTTTGTTGCTAATCATGGATGTTTATAAATATGGGGTTGTCAGAATAGGAGAGCACACTTTTACTTATCTTAGTTACCTTTACTTGAAGTTCCAGGCTCTCTCTCTCTCTCTCTCTCTCTCTCTCTCTTTCTCTCTCTCTCTCTCTCGTAGGGTTTCCTTGAATCGCTAGTTCAACTTTGTAAGTTAGTTTTTGAAGTTAATTTGAAGTTAAATTCTTTTGTTCTTGAGTTTACGTACTTACTTTAAGTTATTCTTCTTTTGTGCTTTGCTTTAGATTACTTGTTTTTACTCTCTTCATAGTTATGCTAGGCTAGACCACCATCTTGGCTTCAAGCCATTGGAGGAGGTGGCATTGAGAGGGGAATCTTGAGCTAAGAAAAATAATGTTTTCCAATCTAAAAGTTTGATATTTTCACTCTTGGAATCTCATAGTGTTTTAGGGTTACTTTAGAACTCAACTTACCTATGTTATAATTGAATACTCGAGTACAAGATCTTCTTGTGCATGTTGTGTATTCGATTCAATGTCCCAGAAAGTTTGACAATTAATTTTCAAAACTACCTTTCAATTATGATTTCCAATCCTATGTTACTTAATGTTCATCTTTTAAGCTAACACACAGGTAGTGTTAGGTTGAGTTAAACTTTGCTCAGGAAACCCTGGTCCACATCACTATCGGATTGATTTGGAGCCAAGGTTTCGAATCCATTCTCAAAGTCAATTTCATCCCTTGTTTTGTAATTAAGTTTTGTTTTCTTGTTTTTATTAAGTTTTTAGTTTGCAAATCAACTTCTTCAAATCATTCCAAAAAATATCAAAGGTATTTCCTTTTTCTTTTTCTAATTCTTTGCAAATCCTCTAAACTAGTTTTCCAAAAATAAGTCACCAAACCCTTGATTTTCAATTAAATATTACTCATTGTGGAGATGATCTTGGAACTCACTACATAAAACTACGACCTCTTCCACTTGAGAGGATAAACCCTTACAATTTTTGGGAGTGGTCACCTCATGGGAGTCACTTAAATGGAGTTCTTCACCCTGTACAAAGCTGGAGATTTTGGTATTATCAAAAGGGGAAACACAAGTTAGTCTAAGATTGTAGGCATATGAAACATTTGCATCCAAACTAATCTTAGGTGCACGATGGTGTTGAAGGATGTAAAGCATGTCCTAGACTTACATGTAAATCTTATCTTTGGCATTGCACTAGACCGATTAGGCTACAAGAATCATTATGCTAATGGCAAATGGAAGCTGACAAAGGGATCATTGGTCGTTGCCAAAGGATAAGCATGTTGTACACTATATAAGATGAAGGTGAAAGTGTGTTCCACTCGCTTGAATGATGTTGAAGATGAGACGTCAACAAACTTGTCGCGCAGAAGACTTGGCCACATGAGCGAGAAGGGAATAAAGATACTAGCAAAGCAGTCTCTAATTCCTTCAGCCAAAAGGTACGAGTTTAAATACCTGTGAATACTGCTTATTTGCAAAATATCACAGAGTATCATTTAGCTCGTTTGCAATAAGAAATAACAGTTAAATATGGCCTACTTTGACGTTTGTGGTCCCAAAGAAGTGGAGTCACTAGGCGGTAACAAGAATTTTGCGACCTTCATTGATGATGTATCACACAAAGTATGGGTGTACTTTTTGAAGATCAGTGAGCAAGTGTTTAAATGATTTCAATAGTTCCATGCCCTAGTAGAAAGACAAATTGGGAAATTGCTAAAATGCCTTCGCAAAAACAATGGTGGAGAAAACACATCAAATGCATTTGAAGCTTATTGTACAAAATATGGCATTCGTCATAAGATAATAGTACCAGGTACCGTACAGCATAATGGTGTTGCTGAAAGAATAAATTGAACAATTGTTAAAAAAATAGATGCATGCTTTAAATGGCTAAGCTACTTTTAAAGCTTTCTTCCCTTTTCTGATTATCTCGCTCTCTCCTTTTTGCTTCAACATTATCTACATCACCGAGATATCGCGATATGTCAAGATATTTCGGCCGCAAGAAGGCAAGTTAGACTGCTTCGGCAATAATAGTTAATTTGGGCTGAAATCTCAATGCGGTAATTGGCCAAAACCGAGTCAAGACAACTGATATCTCCGTGTCGCAATCGATACTTTGAAACGTAGTCTACACGTAACCTATCTAACCTCATTTTCCTATTAGATGCACGTAGGCACAACTAAATAGATTATTGTAAAATGAGTCTTATTATTTTTATCTCATGTTTAACTTGACTCTAACCGGTTTCTATTAAAAATAAAATTAATTAGTGTATGCTCAATAGAGAAAAAATTTGAACACATGTAAGTCACAATCCCTCTTTTAAAAAAAGAATTAAATTATTTATTTTTTATTAATATAAAATTTTTAATATTCTTTATTACCCTTTAAAACAAAATAAATAACATTTCCTTTCTAATACTTTTACAACAAACTAAATTCCAAAGTTTTCATAATTACATATAATATGTATACAAAATATAATATTTTTTTAAGAAAATTATGAAGAAAGTCCAACACAGACAAGATATATAATAATATTTTGCAATAATATAAATGTTACAAAAAAAAAAAAAACATGTCTTAATAAGATGAATACATTATTGTTTCCCTCAATCACTTCTGCCGGGTTATTGATTTATTATTATTTGTTTTTATTGTTAAAAATTATATAAAACAAAGAATATTATTAAATATTAAAAGTATGATGAATTAAAAAGTTATCTTTTTGTTTTTATTAATTAGGAGAGACTTAGGATTGGTTGAGAAAAAAAATTAACTTTCAATTTTTTTATCTTATTTTAGCTTGATATAATTTTTAATAATTTTTGAGTTTTTTATTTAATAATTTTTACAAATGTAATACTATACATAAAAAAAAAAAAAGGGAATGCCTTTGAATAGAAAAATTCTTGCATCTATTTAAAATCAATTATTCAAAGATATTAGTTTGTTTTGTAATTCATACATGAATTTTTTAATTTTTTTTGATAAATTCAAATAACATGTTTAAAATTAATAAAAAATTAAAATTTTAATAAAAAAAAAGTACTGTAAAACAAAAATAATATAACAAACCCTTAAAATAATATATATATACACATAAAGAGGGTTTGTTTTATAAACTAAGGACTCCTTTGGAGTCCCAAATAAAATAAAAAAATTTTAAAAGTTTTACCTTTTTTAAATTCTAAAAAATTCCACCTTTTTAAAAAAATTTTTAAAATCCGTTGGAACGGATCCAAAAAGTGCGTTCAACGGCTTTGTCAGATTTATTTTAAAAATTATATTGATATTTATACCAAAAAATTTCATAAAATTTTAAAAATTTTTAAGATTTTTCAGTAAAATTTACCACGGATCACTTTATAGAATTTTTAACAATTTTATGTTAAATCAATCATAAATATCTAACTATTATTTTCAAATAACTTTTTACGTTTCAAACTTAAAAAAAAATTATCTTTTTCTTTTTGGTTTTTTTTTGTTAAGAGTCAAAACGGGTCCCAAAAAGCTTTACTTTTTCCGAAGTGAGACACCTCGTCAATTTCGAATTTTCTCCCCCCTCTTTACCCTTGTCTCGTGTAAAAATCTGCTATTCAAATCATGCTGGCACCGGAGATCTTGATGATCAGAGACGCCGTTGACGGCGTCGGCGATTCCGAGGAGCAGGTGTCGGCTATGGCTGATTCAGTTAGGGCAGTGGAGCAGATTCTGAACTACCAGTTCCAAAACAAGAAGCTGTTGGAAGAGGCTCTTACTCACTCTTCTTACACCGATTCACCGTCGTACCAGCGGCTTGAGTTCATCGGCGACGCCGCCTTGGGCCTTGCCATCTCCAATCACGTCTTCCTCGCCTACCCCGACCTCGATCCCGGCCAGCTCTCCCTCCTCCGCGCAGCCAACATAAGCACCGAGAAGCTTGCCCGAGTTGCCGTCCGCCACCGCCTGCACCTCTACGTCCGCCACAACGCTGCAGCTCTTAACGAGAAGGTAACAAACATCGTCACATATAATATTAGTGTGTTTGTATTCTTGCATATTCTATATATAATTTTGAGTTTATGAGTAAAAGTAAAGAGAAAATTTGGAACTTGATTTCGTTCAGGTGAGAGATTTTGCGATGGCGGTTGAAGAGGAGGGTGAGACAGCAGTGTATGGAGGGACGGTGAAAGCGCCCAAGGTTCTGGCTGACATAGTGGAGTCTGTTGCGGCGGCTGTTTATGTTGATCGGGAATTTGATTTGCAAGATCTTTGGAAGGTGAGTGGTTCTGTAATTTATGAAAACTAGTGTGTTTAATTTAATTTAATTTAATTTTTTTTTAAATTTAGGAAATTTTGGTTTTTGGCGAGTCATGTGAATTGGAACATGAGTTTCAGGCTTTTAGTATTTTAATTTTTAATTTTTGAAGTTCACTTTTTTAGCATTTGAAAATTTGGGCTCATAGGGGAATGTTGATATGCCTAGTTCTATCATGGTATGTATCATTGATGCTATGTTCCTCTATATATTTTAGCAATTGAACTTAATTTCTCTAAATCAGCCCATGATGTGATGGCTTTACCTAGATGTATATAAGTTGAGCATATTCACTCTCAGTCCGATTCATTGCATATTGATTGAATAGTCAATCCTCAGTCCCTTGCCCCTTATTTCCGAGCTTTTTTTTTTATTTTTATTTTTAAATCGTGTTGATATGTTTTACAAAAAGTTCATTTTTATGTCATTTTCCCTAAAATTAAAATTGGCAGTTAATTTAGAATTTTCTCTTTCTTATTTGGATTATGTAAATTAGAAAAGACATAAATTAGCAATCCTCTTCAGTCATCTTTTATTACGATTTTGTTAAAAATTGGAGTTGTCTTGTACAAAATTTGGTTGACTTTTGTGTGAGTGTACAGAAATTTTATGAAGTTCTTATGTTCCAATTTAGACATTACTTTAGCAACTCAATGCAACTAGTGTTTGCAATTTGCTTTGCACTTGATTACTCAACCTTAAAACCATGGTTTTCACTGAAGTTTTTCCTTTTCTTTTTTTACTCTTTGTTGATTCGTATATATATATATATATATATATATATTTTCATGTATTTTAGATCTGTAGACATCTATTGGAGCCTATGGTTACACTTGATCTCCTTCAGCAACAACCACAACCAGTTACCATGCTTTTTGAATTATGCCAAAAAGACGGCAAACATGTTGATATCAGGCACTGGAGGAGAGGGGATAAGAACATTGCAAGTGTTTACGTTGATGGGAAATTTATTGCCTCTAGTTCTTCTGAGCAAAAGGAAATTTCAAAGCTACATGCAGCAAAGGTAGCTTTGGAGAAAATGTTTCACTCTACCAACAATTACGAAATGATTGTTGATGATCACCATGGTATTAATGGAAGAAATGAGATTGAAGGAGCGAAACAAAAGTTGCATGAGCTTTGTGCCAAGAGGAAATGGCCAAAACCAACTTATCGGTAGGAATTTGTCTTTTTTGAGCTTTTTTCATATTTAGGTATATTTTTATCTAAATCTATCAAATGATTGAAAAAATGAATAATCGATGTAGTTTGTTGGTTAGAAATGTTTTACGTTTTTATTGGGATTATATAATCATAATGGACTCGTTACTAGCCAAGTTATTAATTACTAATCATTAAAGTAATAGTTCAAGGGGCACTTGGTCTATCATGCCCCGAAATTTAACCCTGATGGGCATAGGCATATTGGACAAATAAAATTATACAAAATTTTGCCCAAACCCAAGGCCAAGTCTCATAGGCATGACAATCAAATTCCATTGCCAAGGTCAAAAATTATATATATATATATATATTTATGTCACTGAAATTCCATTTTAAAATATAAATACCATACGTTGCTGAAGTATGCTAACATACATCACATCACATCACATCATCTCAACAATGCAATAATACGTAATGTAGGTCTGAAGAAGTCTAAGTATCAGTACAATATTTACAAGTAAATAAAATAGGTTAATCAGTAGCTAGTGGGTCAATCTAATTCAACCTAGGGTACCTTATCCCAAAGCTAGCAACTACTGAATAAGTTGAAATAATCTTCTAAAGCTTAACTAATATGTGTCGAGCTTGCACTTAAATCAATTAAATACGTAACTATATGAGTCACATTTCCCTTACTGGGAAAGCATCTTGCCAAGTAATTTAAGTAAAAAATTGCATCTATGCTACTAAGTCCAGACATGTCCTAAACATCCTCCCATCTATAACCCCCAACCTTAGGAACTAGCATTTTTACGTCCGTATTCTGGTGATCCTTTACAAAATTCCCAACATTTTAAGTCTTTATGTTCCATAGTTAGAGGTGTCAAACCTGCGTGCCGTGTCGTGCCATTCAACGTCCGTGCCAACCGTGTTTCTTGCTATACCATGCTATGCTTTGTTTACTTCATTGTGCCATAGTATGCCGTGCCGTTTCGTGCTTTAACCGTATTGTGTCGGGCTATTTTTCTTTATCGTGTCGTATGGAGCCGTGCCTTTTTAAATCGTGCTGTATCGTGTCGTGCTAATTAATTAATTCGTACGATGCCGTGCTAGTCTGTGAAGTTAATTGGGTTGTGTTGTGCTTTGTCTTTTTAAAATCATGTCATGTCGTGTCGTGCCCAATTAATTAACTCTTGTTGAACCGTGTAAGCTCGTTCAATTAATCGGGTTGTGTTATGCTTTTTTTTTTTTTTTTGGTTGTGTCATACCATTGCATTTTTGTAGATCAACATTTGGTACGATTGATAGTTCCGACAAACTTCAATACATGAATAGGTGCAAAACTTATGCAAATTTTGAAACAAATATAACGCTTTTGGCATTAAGTCCCTTAAATTTTATCATGTGACTATTCTCAACCAAAACGCAGCATTATCCTTAATATGAGAGCCATGAAATACAAGTGGGTTCGTAGTAAACAAAAGATAACATGATAAAAATAAATAAATGATCTAAGCAAAATAATAACACCAAGTTTAATCATGCACCTTGAAGATAGTACCCGATAGATAACCAAACACCCACCAACTAGCTTCCACAGCACTCCCATTAACAACATCACAAAAATCTAAGTGCAAAGAATAGAGAAGCGAATAAAAAAGGGTGGATATTACTTCGGAGTATCCTTATTAGCTATACACAGATCTAAAAACAAACTTGAAGATAAAAAGAAAAAGAAAAAAAAAAAAAATAAGAAACAAGAGTTAGTGATAAAAAAGAAAAAAAAAAAATTTAGTAAATGGAATTGCCACTGTGCCGTACCCATCCTACTTTCGTGCTGTGCCGTGGCCCTTAAAGACCGTATCGTCCCGTGCTGTGATGTCACAACTTCTGTATTATGTCCATGTCGTGCCGGGTCAATTCGTACCCTTGTGCCGAAAACGTGCCCACTTAGACCGTGTCGAGTTGTACCGTGCCAAGATTTTACCGTGCCAAAGGTGTGCCATGCCATCTTCGAATGTGCCATGCTCGTGCCGTGCCCGTGTCGACCCGACTCATTTGACACCTCTATCCATAGTTAAAGCAACTCTAAGATAGTATGATGCATTACTTTTGTCATATTATTTATTGAACTCAAAATGCAAGTGATATAGATGATGTGCAAATATCTCAGCTCATGTAGACATGCTAGTATTTGGGGACACAGTAGTTTCATAGTCATGTGCATCCTCGAAGAACTCATACCTATTGATCTGTTCATGGCGACGTGGAAGATGGCTTGCCCCTCACAATCCATTTTACTGATTTTGACAATTTCTTCAAGTTGTGTAATGATGTAGGGCTAAACATTCACTCAGGAGTTTTCAATGCTAGGAGAAACCTAGGATAGAGAGGATGGTACTAGGGCAGCCTACGAAAGTGAGTTTAGGACCTTTGGTCTCTTGAGGTTGTGGGATGATGCAATTCTTAATATTAACTAAGTCTCTAAATTCTGCGCTGCTGGGTCATCACCTTGTTCCTCTAGATGGTCTTTGGATTCTAACATCTGAATCACTATACTCCTCGAGCTCTAGGTTACGTTCATAAACTAGTTCTTCTGCATGTTCCTCAATAACTGAAGGTTGAGGCAAATGGTGGATATTTGCTCAAACCCACTATAATTGGGAACCACCATTCATAGGGGCTTTGGTGATGATTCCCTTGTTTCTATCAATCCTAACTGGTGGGGCTGTAATTGAGAAAGGACATCGGATTGACTTGGGATGTGAAGATGACGTGTGGTGTGAAAAAGGGCTCCTAAACAGGGTGGGCCCAACACTCATAATTCTGAGCTAAAGTATATGCATGGTTAGGAGGATTGATACCCCTGAGGACAAGCTCTCTACTATGGTAGGGCTCCTAAACAGGGTGGGCCCAACACTCATAATTCTGAGCTAAAGTATATGCATGGTTAGGAGGATTGATACCCCTGAGGACAAGCTCTCTACTATGGTCTTTGTGTAGGCCTTGCTGAAACCTGCTCGAATTTATGGCCTCATCTTCTACAGCATTACAACTCATCTTGAACCCATCAAATTGAGTCTCATATTCAGTAACAGATCTATTGTCTTATGTAAGGTAATTCCACGTGTCCAACAAGTTGAACCAATTAGCCTAGGTAAATATATATCCTGGAGACGAGACATCATCTCATTCCATGTCATAATGGGGGCGCATGACACCTCGCAAGGTGATATTCTACATTCTCCGAATAAAGTCCTGAGTGTTCCTAGCCAATGAATGATTCTTCTTACCTCAAAAGAGGCTAATCTGCTTGTGTACTTCAAGATCATGTTAGCACCACCTCAACAACAATGGAGATAAACATAATTCTAGAAGGGCTTAAATTTAACCACAAAATAAAGATATAAGGGGGGGAAAAAAAAAGAAAAAAAAAAAAGAGAAAATTGCACCGAGTCTTAGTAGTAGAAATGTGAGTTTATCCGACTAGCTTACTAAGGTAGAGGGAAATATGGGATCTTATGTGCATATATAGAATTGGAAGCTATATAGCTGAGTTTCCAAGAAAAGGATTAGTTTCAATCTTGTCTTATTTTTGTTTTCTTTATTCATTTGGTTTTGTTTGTGTGTAATGATTCTAATGAAGCATTACGACTATCAATAAAAAGCTCACATTGTGGGCTAGTGCACTGTTTCTATAGTTTGTATTTGATCGATTCAATTCTTATATATTGATTAAGGTCGTTTCAAATTCCAATTGGTCATCTTACTAGTTTTTATATTTTGGACATGGGGCATACAGCTGTTACATCATGCAATTACACCAGTTAATTGTTGCTTAATGCTCTGGATATTGAAAGAATACCGTATATTGATTCCTGACGATATTCTAACTTTACTTGCAGAATTGAGAGAGAGGGTGGCCCTCCTCACGAAAGGAAGTTTGTATGTTGTGTACAGATTGAGACTACTGGAGGTGTTCTATTTATGGCAGGAGATGAAAAGTCAAGGGTTAAAGATGCCGAGAACTCTGCTGCCTCTTTGATGATTTATGGGTTACAAGATTCTGGACATATATGAATGTTCCCACGGTTCATAGTAGCAAATGAAAATATGTAGTTTGTTGAGATTCCATACTTCTGAAACCAAATGAAAATATGTAGTTTGTTGAGATTCCATACTTCTGAACGTTTCAATCACCCTAATTGAGTAAACTGCTACTGCAGATGAAAGTATGCTCTTTCCTGTCGGTTATCTAGTTAAGACTGGATTGTATAGGTGTATAGCAAGTGGCTAGAGGGGGTGGTTGTCAACTAGATCAGCTCGGATGGTTAATTTTAATTTGTGCTCTTTGTGTTTCTGGATCACATCCCAGAAAGAAGAAGGCAGAGAAAGTAGTCTGACTGAAGTCTTCTTCAGAGCTAACATTTATGTTCTCTGTACAGCGTTTGATACAGATTCAGCAAGATCTGCTAGGGGTCCCCTGCCTTTTGTCTTCCATATTTGGCTCAATTTTCCACAGCTTCCCAAACGTTTAAACCAAATGCCAGCAAAACTTTCCCTTCAGTCTAATTTCAGGACTGGGCATGAACTTGAGCAGTGCTTTCTGAAAGTCAAGTGGACGTCCGAGGCAGCTTTGCAGCGCCGCACCAAGCATACAGAGTTGGACCACAACCAAAAAAGTGTTTGGATCAAATTCAATTTCCAATTTATAGGAAATTACTAGGGAAATAAAAGTTATATATATATTTTTTTTGACGATAACGAAATTAGTTATGATTGCTAAAATTACACTAAACACCTCTATTTTGCTGCTACTTTTACTGTCCTATGCTTTAAATTGTAACACTCTGTTCTTGCACTTTTAATTCAATTTTATTCTGTTCTTGCACTTTTAATTCAATTTTATTTTACCCCTTAATGTCATATGTAATGGAGGCGTAATATTTTTATATTTTAATAAGTGATGAGGTCAACTTGAAATAAAATTAAGGTAACGTTTGGAGTGTTAAAAAACAAGAAAAAATGAGAGAAAATGTGATTTGGGATAATTTTTGGTGTTTGTAACCAAAACGGAGTTTTTTGAAGATGAATAGCGTATTTTTTAAACTTTTACTGTAAAAAATTGGAGAGAGAAACCATTAAAACGGTTTTTTGGATTTGTTTCAACGGATTTGTATTAGAATTTTTTGAAAAGCTTTTGAACTTTTTTACTTTGCGTGAAAAAGTTAAAAAAAGAAACAATTAGAATGGTTTTTCGAGTCCGTTCTTACGGATTTATGTTAGAATTAATGAAATGCATTGAAAAATTATCGAGGGTTCATGAAAAAATTATTGGAATTTATAAAAAATGTGTTGCTATTTATAAAAATTTGTTAAGATATATAAATATATATAAAAATTTATAGAAATTTCATGAAGCACGAAATGATCAAAATGTGTTTGAGAGTTGTAAAAATTTTTATTGATTTATGACAAACCAAATGCTCCCTAAAAGCACGAGGAAAGTGCAAAATGGAATTAAATAAAAAGTTCAAAAATTAAAGTGCGACGACCTAAAGTATATAGAATAAAGTAAAACTGAGGTAAAGTAAAAAAGTATTAAATATGATTCACTCTTTATTAATTTTACAAATATCTATTCAAAATTTTATTAATAAATTTAACATTTTTTATTTTATTATGTATACCACCTTCTCCCCCCCCACCCCCTTTCATTCACAAATCTTGTTATCCAACAGCATGCATTGAATTAAATTTCCTAGCTGAATTTCACTACACGAAAATCTATAGTTGAGAGACAGAATATAATTGCCACTCAATACATTTTGCCGCGAGGAATGGAACCAGCAGATTCAAATTCACATAACATATTTAAGAAAAACACTAGCAGATCCAGATTCCCGACTACTTAAAGATCATACGAAAGCAGATCAACATCTCTTGGTTTACAGCTTGGCACAATCAATATACTACTAGACACAAATGACAACCGTCAAATTTTCAGAAAAATACAGAGATGGAAACTTCTGGGTCCAACCCAATTTTAAATGTCACACTTGAGGGGCGTTGAGAAACAAATCATACACAAAACACAGCAAGCAAAAGTTACAATAAACAAGTTAACAAGCTTGCCACAATTAGAACCTCAAATGGAGGTATCTCCTGCAGTTTCTTTAATTCGTCTTCATGGCAGGATTAGCCATGGTGTCGTCCCCAAATTTGATATATGCTCGAAAGTTTCTTTAAATGTTGGGTAGCAATAGTCCCCTAACTAGTGCTTCTCAGGAGGAATGCTACTATACATCCTAATAAAGCACCTGCAACAACCTGCAACAATTTCGGTGGAAAAACAGTTTTCATATGAACACAAAAGAAATTCCAAAGATGACTTCCATTTAGTTGAAGAAAATTCTAGAAGAGAGACAATAAGAAATCATCATTGTAAATATTCATTTGTATGCAACTAAATGTAATCTAGCGTACAAGGCAAGCAGGCGAAACAATTTTAAACGATTGAATGATTATCTTGAGCTTTCTGAGAAATTCAAACAACTTTTTCCGTTTGAATAAAGGCAAGAGCAACTTTGATGTGGAAGTTATTCTCCACACACAGCACATACCAACTGCTTAACTGGAACATCAGCAGTTCTGGGGAGTGAAAGATCTACACTCCATTGTATTGTTATTTTTAGATATATATCTTTTCATCAGCATGGCATCTGATGTAACTTAATTAAAGACGATTTCTCTGGCACTAAAAGACATTCAAGCTTCTTCATGATGCACCCTTGACTTTGTAAACGATCAAAGTTCTACCTGAAAATCCCATGACCACCAGATTCTTTTGCTGATGAATAAGATCTCATCAACCAACAATAAAACAAGCCTGAATTCCTACTTCAGGAGTATCGCTAGAACTACATTAGAAGAAACACTTATAGCACCAAATTGTTTTACTTGGGCTTAGTTTGGAAAACTAAAGAGTAGCTGACTTTGTTTATGTTATTTTTTCAGTGTATGACATTTTTTTAACCAAAATTTGATTTGCCTTTTTTTATTTGGTCTCTTTTAGATAGTCACATTTGTTGTTTTAAAGGGAAAAAAAAAAATTAAAAAAAGGCCTGAAAATAGAAAAATTCCTGTACGAGTGAAAAAACACTTAGGTTCTCCTATGTTTTTTTTTTTTTTTTTTTTTTTTCCAATTCTATCTTATCTTTTCTCCATTTTTTTTTTTAAATGAAACTGACTAACATACCTAAAGCTACCAAAACAAAAAGTAAAAATAAAATAAGAAGAAGAAAAAGAGAGAGATTGGCAATTGAAGATTCTGTAAGATATGGAAAATATTATAATTTTATAATAGATCCTTGATTTATTCTCTTTCGTAGTATAGGAGATTAGATTGTGATTCTATGTACAATTCCTAAACTGTACATGATCCTATGAATATAAATATGAGCCGAGATTAACCCTAAGGCTATCAAGCCATTCTCATTCTGTCACTGTTTCTTAACATGATATCGGAGCGAAAATGTTAAAACCTTTGTTCTCTTCTTTGGATCTACTATCTGTATCAAGAAACTTAAATTCTTGATTCTTGTATTTGTATCAAAAATCCAAGTCACATTAACTATCCCAGAAATTTCTATTGTCAACAACGTAGTCTAAGCCTCAACTCACTGGAGATCACCCACTAAAGGAGAAACTTTTCTAGCAAACGACGGGAAAACAAAATCCTTGATATTTTGCCGACGATGAAAATCCTCGATTAGTCAGGTTTTTTACTCACGGGTCAACACCTTCTAAATTGATTGCTTTAGGTGAGCTACATTGATGACTCAAGATCACCGGGAACCTTTTCATGTGCTAACAAGTAGGCCTCCGATAGTGGCGCATGAGATCTACGCATAGAAATATGATCGGCACGTTTCAACTTCGATCATTGCTGACCTTGCTTCGATGAGATTACCTTCCTTTGGCGACCTCACCCTAGTCATTCCATCTCAATTTTTAACCTCCATAGCTTCTAACAGAATCCTAAAGACTGCTCGTGACCTCTATCAAAGTTGAGTTATCTTGTTCCAGACTTGGATTAGCCAATTAAGGTTGTAATATCATATTCCAATCCAATTATCCTACTCTAGGATCAATAGAGATATCCTATTCTAAGGTTGTATATCCTATTCAAGGAGGAGTTATTATATTCAAATTCTCCTATTTGTTTTCTGTGGCCTCTTGATTACCATCTCTAGTGTTCTTCTAGTGGAACCCAAGCAAGATGGGTCCACTAATTGGTCCAATCATTTAAATACACATAAGTATCTCCAGTAGTCGAAGGCAGTTAAGATTGCCTTAATTGGACTTTGCAAACATAAATACCTCAATGAAACTACTCCAGCATCATCAGAGAATATCTATAACTTGGATTCAAGACGATACGAATATTGTGAGCCTTTTATAGAACTATATGGAGGCTAAGATTGTAAATTTGTGTACCCATGTCAATACCTGTAAGGAGATTTGGGATTACATTCGATTACTGTGTTGTATTAATCTCAATCGCATCTATGATGTCTCCAGTGATTTTTTCATGTTCAAAAAGTTAGGTAAAATTCTCACACAATGTTTTGCGGCTCTTGAGAAGATGTGTGAGGAAAGTGAGATAATTTGGTAAAAATTGTGGGTTCGTAATTTGTACTGAGAGTTAAAAAGTATAAAACTTTTAGAGGTTTTCAGATATTTTCAAAGATTTGTAGTGCGCCAAGCGCACCCTTTGGTGTAGAAACAATGAGAGAAAATTGTGGTTCTTAAGTTCCTTAATGATCTTGATCCAGAGTTTGAACATGTTAAGGCTTAGATGCTAAGTGAAGGATCCCTTTCTTGATTTGCTAAGAAATATTCTTGAGATTAACAGCAGTGGAAATAATTAGTTTAGCACACAAAGCAATGTCACCAGGATGAGCATGATTGCAATATACCTGAAGTGGAGTATGACCAAGCGAGTCTCGCAAAGGTTTAACACTAGAGACAGGGTGTTCAGGAGGCAGCTCACACACAATTTGATTCAACAACTGCAATAAGAACACACGCACTAGTATTTTTAGGAAATGAATAATAGCTGGAAGTGAACCACATGATCTTGTAGACAAAAGACCAAAATATTGAAAAGAAATATTACTTCAGCTTGCCGACCAGCATGAAGTCTAACACCAGATGCATCATACATGACCTGTAGGAAACCAAAACTATTAGTTGTACAAGAAGCCAAACCCCAAATGACTGCACATATTGCTGTCACAAACAAATTACCAAGATAATAACACAATGAAATCAACAAATAAAATCCAAAACCTGCCCCTCAGGAAATTGACAATAAACAAAAGACTATTCTAGAGAACCGCAATTAATACTAAATAAGCTAATATTTGTTCATTTTGAGTGTAAAACACAAATGGCACAGAAACAAGCTAAGCATCAACCTGGAATAGTTCTCTCTCCTCATTTTAACCAATGCAGCTTTTAGGTACAAAGTTGTATCACTAACCAACCAATCCTAGCCAAGCAGCTTCTAATAGCCTGAATGTGGTTCTTAAAGAACTGGTATGGATGGAAACAGCATGATCTGAAGGTTGAAAGTGCAAATATCAAACTTTTTGCCATTCACAAAGTTAAATCCAGTAGTAAACTATAAGTAAATATCTCCCAAAAGCTACCACAGGATTCAGTATTTCATGGATACATTCCTCAATTAACATATCTCACTTATTAGGCACAATCCATATAAATAAAACATTAGTAGCAAACAGGCATAATTGAACTTCCTTTTTCCTTTGCTGGACCAATAACAATCTGTCTTTACAAATACAAAAAGGGGGACCGATAATAGAACCTTACTTATCAATATCAATAACAATAACAATAAAAATAACGATAATAATAATAATAATAATAGGGTGATAGCTTAATCATTTCGCAATTAGCAAAACTGAAAGAAAGCATGTGATTAGCTTGGTCAAAACATTTTAATAATATCGAAAACATAAGCACGGCTGCCGAAGCAAGCATGACAATACAAAAGAATGAGGAAGACCTGGTTAAAAAGTACGTACAATGCATGCCAAAACAATGGCAATGGCAAATACTGGTGACCCAGTTCCTTCTTGTAAACCTATAGCTGCTGCTAGAGCTGTGACAGTTGCTGAATGTGATGATGGCATTCCACCTGAGCTAACCATCCTTTTAGAATCCCATCTCTTATCCTTGATCCTATAAATTCATGAGAAATATTTCAAAGAAGTAAACCAGAAGAAGAAGAATATCACAACATATTCACAGCTTCAGAAGGTGTAGATTGTTAGAAATAAGAAGCAGGTTAATCCAATCTACACCTTCTGAAGCTGGTTCCTAAAATTGGATATACCATGTTAATCCAACCATTCAAACACGAGACAAAGATCAGGAATTAAAAAGGAAAATAAAATCGTTTTTTGATGCTTTTCAAGCACAAGATAGTCATTTCAATGCAATAAACCACAATGTTAGGCGCCAACAACATCCAGCTAAAATTGAATGAGGCAGCCAAGAGGTTTCAATTTCTTCTTCATTATTGCTTGTTTAATGGGTAGTTTTGGTCCATTGGTTTAGCTCTCATTATTTCTTTAACTATGTGAATAAACTAGGGGAGGCTTGTGTTTAAGGGGGTGTGGAAAGATGTGAGGTTGGCTGTAAATGGGTAGTGCCAGGGAGCTCTGGAAATTGGCTAAGGGCTGTGGGTTTTTGTACTGGACAGTGGGGTGCGTTGAGAACAAAGAGGGGTGTGAATTGAGTTGAGAGGTGAGTCTCCTCCTCAGTTGTAACTATTTGTTCAATAATAGTGGAATTATCTCGGGTTTCTCAGTCTGGATGTAGGCAAATTTTCTGAAAACGTTAATTGCCTTTTTGTGTTTGTTTTATTTTTCTGAATATTTTTTGGGACCCAACAAATGGTATTAGAGCACGGCGATGCATTCGAGCAAAAACAAAGCACTTTTTCAGCCGCTGACCAGGTTTACAAATCAACAAAATCCTATTTTGAACCCGCCAGAGGCGAGATCACGACCAGATGATCACCGCCACCAGAGGCTAGTCCCGAACACTCCCTCACGCGCTTTTTGGACACTCACCCAAGTATCGCTAGGAAATACAATCTCACCAGAAAAGAAGGTTATGTTGCCCACTGGATTAATTTAAATAATAAATGATGCAGTTACTTAGAACAAGCAGGCACTTGGACTAGTGGTCAGTGCATTGAGTTTTTAGGAATGAGGTCTCAGGTTTGAATTTGGGGGGAGATGTTAATCTTCCAAATATTAACCTTTTGCGAAGTAGTTGAGCCAAGCCACAAGACACCAAACTACTACGTTATAGGCCATGCCAAGTCTCGCATATACAACCAAGGCCAGACAAATGCGCTGAAGTCAAGCTGAATTGGGCCTAACGTGGTCCAATCAGTGGCTAACTTGTGTCGAATTGTCAACTCACCCAATGTCAATGCCACGTCAACATGACTGTTGGCAAGTGAACACCAATGCAATACAAGTAGCGTTACAGTACGTAACCATTAGAGTCTTCCATGTCGTAGTTCACTTGGAATGTCTAACTGTAACCTTTCAAAAAAAAAAGTTATGACCAACTGTATTGACCAATGTTTGAGTGAAGTTTTTGAGATTCTGAAAAAGCCCATTCCAACCATCTTCCTTCAAATTTTTTTTTTTTTTTTGGGTGACATTTCTGGATCCATCAACCAGATCAGAATGGGCCAATTCCACTTCAAAAATAAT
>QLOD02000013.1:17397767-17417076 GCA_003260245.2 Sideroxylon spinosum | reverse complement strand
TCACCTCACTGGTTTATCTTCTTCCCACCTCCATTAAACTCAAATTAAGCCTCTGTTTAGGAGAGGAAGTAAAAGGTAGATAGTTGCTGAAAGCTTATCTTTGGTAATTAATTTTTTTGATTTCTTTTAAATAATTAAACTTACTTTCTCATATTTTAAATTTCTTTTTTTAAATTATGAACCGTAAAAGATAAAAATCTTAAATAAACACACAAAAAAAAACTACAAACAAACTATTAAAATACTATTTTTTACTTTTTTAAACACAAAAAAAAAAATTAATTTTTAGTAAATAGTTAAAAAATTAGTTTTTTTTTATGCTCAAATTAAGCCTAAGACGTAAAAGAAAGTAACTAAGGTTTGTTTGATAGTGTTTGTGTATTTTTATCTACGTTTAATTATTTATATTTTTTGTCATCATTTTGTTTGGATATATAAAAATAAAAATAAATTTGATAAGGTATATTTTAATATAATATTTCATATAATTAATATTTTTATAAAATTAATTGAATTAATAAAATATATTTTAATTTTATAAGATATTTATTTATTAATAATAAATAAATTTAATAAAATTTATTAATCAATAATCTAATTAATAATAAATTATTATTTTATTTATAGAACTAACTTAATTCAATAATAAATGATTTTAAGAGGTAATTGTCACTTATTAAAAATAAATTTAATTATAAATTATTATTTTAATGGCAATTAAATTAATTTTAATATAGATATTTAATATGTAGTTACTATCTACCAAAATTTTACTAAAAGAAATCATTTTAATATGTAATTATTATTTATTAAAAATAATTCTAATATGATAAAATAAATCATTTTTACAATGAATTATTATTTTATTTTTAACAAAATAAATTGCTTGATATGCAATTATTTTAAAAATAACTTAGTTTAATAAAATAAATCATTTTAATCATAAATTATTATTATTATTTTAATAGATAAATCATTTTAATATATTATTTACATTTAAAATAATTTTTGTTTAATAAAATTTTTGAATAAAATAATTAATTTTTCTTTGGTGCAACAAAAATTGACAACATGTTTATAAAAGAAAAAAAAGGAGAGTAAAAATATAATTTTTCTAGATTAAATTTTTATTTTTTAGTAATAAAAAATAAAAATAAGTTTATCAGATATTTTGTTGTCAATTGTTAAAAATTTATAAACATAAAAAAAATAAGCATAAAAATTACTAAACAGGGCTTAAGAGAAAAAAAAAAAATTTAGCCCTTGTTTTTTGGAAGAAGTCAATGGAGGAAAATAAAAAGAGGTAAAATAATTAATCTTATTTGGGAGAAGAGTGAGGGAAAAGAATAGATGAGAATAATTCATCCTCCTCTACCTCTGTTAACCTAATTTTGTTTCACCTTCAATTTAGGGAGAATGAATGTTTAAAAAAAATTTGACTTAAATTTATTCAATATAATTTTACTATTTTACCCTTGATATTTTTATTTATTTTAAAAGTGCCCCCAACAAATAAACCATAATATATTAATTCTACTAAAAATTCCTTTATGCTTACCTTCGGATTGTTACAAGATTTTGTATCCATTATTTACTTTAGTATTATTAATGTGAATATTAGGCAAATTTATTATTATTATTGTTATTGTTGTGATTCTTTTTATTATTTTGGATCCAAACAAATTTGAAATTGTGATTGTCGAGTTGGGTAAGCTGTTTGATTGAAGAATGAATTGCCTTATGAAAATAAAGTATTTTACATTTGGATTGAATATTTTTTTTTAATAATCATGTATATTACTTGTAAATATTTTGACAATATATAAAAATAAATAACGCGATATATTTTATTTAATATAATAATATATTTTAAAGGCTACAATAACATCTTTAACCATATTCTTCACATTCCCTTTCATTTCTTTCCATTTCTCCAAACAAGAAAATAATTATTCATTATTCATCTCCACTTCCCATCTCTCCCAAAAAAAGAAAAATTAGTTAAAATTCCTTCCTTTCTCTTCGCCCCCCTCCAATTTATTTTTGTTCCATTCTCTTTCTTTTTCCTTATACCCTCCCAAACGAGGGTTATTTAAGATGAGGAAAATATGACAACAGAAAAATAAATAGAGATATTTTATTTTACTTCTAATTTTTTTTACCCTTAATTTGATGTGTAATGACTAAAAAAAATAAATTATATTTTTATTATTTTTAACATATTTATAAAAAATAAATATATTTTAAAGAGTAAAATAATATTTTAACCATATTTTTTATTTTCCATTTTTATTTTTATATTTTCTAAATAAAAAATAATTAACCTCAATTGTCTCACGTTCCTTTTCATTTACTCTCTTGTATTTTAATTTACTTACCTTTCTCTATCCCTCTTTCGTCTGTCCCAAACAAAAACTAGAAGTATTCATATAAATTGAGCTAATAAGTCAGTAAGCATATTATGTGACCAAAAGATGGAATTAAGAAATGTTAGTTAGTCAATTCAATACTTTGTAATAACCTTATAAATACATTTATAAAAGGGAATATTAGGATATGAAAAGAATAGTAAATTTTGAGAGTTAATCTCAATCGGAAAGAGGGTTGCTCTCGAATAAAATCTGAATTATTTTATTTTTTTTTCTTTTATTTTCTCATCATCCAAACACCAAAAAATGGATTCATCCCAATCGGTTTCAAAGCACTTTCCTGGTAAAAAATTTTAAGGTTCAACAATAGTGGAAGTTGAAACTAATGCAGATTAAGGAATTTCTACAAAACCAACAAGAAATCAGTGAAAGAATCAATAAACTCATGAAATCGATAGGGATTCAGAATGATTGAGAAGAAAAGTTCCTACAAAGCTAACAAGAAATCAATGAAAGTATTAGGAAATTCATGAAATCACTAAGGATTCAGAATCAAGAATTTGAAGAAGATCCACCTAAGTATGAAATCAATGCTGACACTTCTCTACAATAGCTTAAGAAAGACATCATCGAGAAATCCAAGGAACCACATCCAACTGGTGTCAACTTCACTTTCATCGACATTGAGCAGCATGACTCCACGAACTTAAAGAACACCATCTTTACATCAAGCAATAATCCATCGATGGCTCCATCATTCTTGAGACTATCATCCCTTTCACCGGCCGCATAGATAAGAAATCACTATGCTTTTTCGAAATAAAATCGAAAGATTCATGAATGCTCTCAACCAAACTGAAGTTAACTGTGGTAAGGAACACAAGAAGATCAAAGGTTTTGAATTTGTCCAATTAGATTTAGAGGAATCATCCATGACCATTCTCACTGCTATCCATGTTATCATACTTAAAGTAACAATCTTGAATCTATTGAGCACAAACCCAGTAAGCCGCCTCCAAAACTGCCATCTTAAGAATTAGGTTGAGAACTATTATCGAAGGATGCTATAGATTTGCCTACCAAAGGTTTGATATTATGTTTGATAAGCATTTGGTCTCTTTGACACATGTGCCTCCTCTGTTCTAGCTGGTCGATATTGGAGCAGTAATTCCAAAGTATTTTGGGTTGATAACCCATGGAGATCTATGACCAATGTTGCTAGAGATGTTATGGTGGTCTTCAGGCTCCCAGTGGCAGCGGTTTACCTCAACAATTGCGTTGTTGATTGAAACTACCAATTGAATAAAGAAAATCAATTAACGAGTAAGGAAACTTCAATTGATTAATAACAGAATTCGAAAGTGTTTTATAGCAATTGAGCTTCAGCTCTATATCAGAACAAAAGACAAAGAGACAGTCATTAGATTGGATCATAACCAATGGTTGAGATCCAATTGATGGTAAAACTCTAACGACTTAATACCAAAAATGACACAATTTTATAAACAAACTTATTCATAAACGACACCATTACAACCCTAAGCCATGTGCTTCCATTGAACCAGTAAGAAACATATGCCTTCGATAATCAACTCATTCCCCAACTCCTAACAGATTAATAGCTTTCATAACCACTTCATATCAATACCCTTCTCCTAAAAAAACCCTTGTCCTCAAGAGTAAACCAAGGAAAACGATACCTTATTTCTTCAGCAAATTCTTAAGTAGCTTCTGTTGAAAGAAGATCCTTCCAATGGATGAGTAACTGAAGTGCAGCAGCATTTTTGTGTTTAACCATCCTCTAGTCCACTATGGCTTAAGGCTAATATATATAAGTGATTGATGAAGTTTGGCAGAGAAACAAAGGGGTGGTTGGGAGAACTTTAATTGAGAAACATGAAAGGTAGGGTGTATTTGATTAGTAGGTAGCTAAGGTGTATAAGCCACTGGGCCTATTTTATAGATAATCTAAAAGAGATCATAGTACTTAAGGCTGAGTTTGAGCTTGTTTGGCGCTCCAAAAAATACTAAAAAAATTGGAAACCTCTGAAATTCTCTAAATTTCTCTAACACATTTTGTACTCCTCATACTTAGTGAAATTTCTATAAATTTATATATATCTATATATCCGAACAAATTTTTACAAATCCTAATAAATTTTTATAAACCCTAATAACATTTCATAAACCCCAATAATTTTTTTACAAATCCTAAAAACTTTTAAACCACTTTTAATAAATTTTGATATAAAACCACTCTGATGGAATCCGAAAAACTGTTTGGATGGTCCCTCTCTCTCTCTAAACAGCTTACACAAAAGTCAAAAAATTTCACAATTCATCTCTGAAAAACATAATTTGGTGGCTGCACATCAAACGCTAAAAAGTTACCCTAACCACATTTTTCTTTATTTTTCATCGGGCCAAACGCACTCTTTGTGATTGTCCCTAAATTATACTGGTTGCTACATATATCTTTATGCTTATTAGTTAAAACTATCATCCTGTGTTGGGCCTTGTTAAGCTAATGCTTGACCACTTTAATCATCTCATCTCTTTCGTGTAGATACATTTTCAATTGAGATATATGGGTAAATGGCAGCTGTAAAGTATTTGGAAGGGAGTAAGACCAATGGATGTATGATAGGTAATATTGTAATAAAATTCCGCTAAGGACAACCACTAAGCCCAAGATATAGGATTAGCACTGTACATAAACCTTAGGTACCCCTCCAAACACCTATTAATCACTTCAGTTTATCCATCTGACTGTGGGTGATATTATATGGACATATGAAGACCTATCCCTTGTAGTTTGAAAAGATCTTGCCAGAAATGACTGAAAAAAATGAGTCTCTATCACTTACGATATTCTTTGGAGTGCCATATAACTTAAAAACATAGTCTATGTAAAATTAGGCCACCTCGTGTGCTAAGTAAAGATGCTTCATGGCCATGAAATTGCTATATTTACTAAACCTATCCTCTACCATAAGAATGAATCCCTTCCCTTGAGAAGGAGGTAACCCCTCTATGAAGTCCATGCTTACATCTATAAAAACATCATGAGAAATAGGTAAGGCCTACAGCAGTCTGGGTACCACAACTATCTTAGACTTGTGTCCCTAGCATATGTTACAACTCCTGACATAACTCTTGATGTGTCTCCACATCCTTTCTAATAGAGCACAGTAGTCAATCTTCTTACAGTAGCCACCACTAGAAATAAGACTTCTAGCAATCGCCAAAAGCCATCACAAAGGTCTTTGGAGACCTTTTTTTGGCGGCCACCAATACTTGGGTCACCAAAGACCTTTGGCAACCGCCGTGGAGTAGGAGTTATATTTTAGTAATAGCTAAAAAATGGTCACAAAATGGGTTGTTGAAAATTAGATAGGACTTTTGGCTGTTGCCAAAATCTAAAAGTGTTGCTTAAAAGATATTAAGGAGCCTATAACATCGCTTTTGGTGGTTACCAAAGAGATATGGCAGTTACCAATTCTCTTCGTTTTGTTTTTTATTTATTTTTAATAAAAATCCTTATATAAATACATGTATATATTCGACAACAATTTCGATAATCAAATTCATTTGCTTATTAACAAAATTAATCTAATTACATAATCAAGATCCAAAAATAAATTTAAGATTATACAGAAGGTTTAAAAAGTAGATATGCCAGAAAAAATTATTATAATAGTTTGAAATATTTAAAATATTACAACCAAAACAGTAAAATAAGAAAAGAACAAAAAAAAAAAACAAAAACATCTTCTCATTTCAAAGTAGAGACAATATATATTAAACTTGAAATATATATATAAACAATTAGTTTATAAGTTCTCCTAAATTATTTCTATAATTACATAATGAACTTGAAAGTAGTCAACACCATAATTGTCACATCTAATAACTTGATTGCAAAAACAAAAGTGTATAACCAAGGTAATACCAAATAACAAATCAAAATAAGCAAAACTAGGCAAAAAGCCTAACCATGATATTATCAAATATAAAAAAAAAAAAGACAACGAAGAAAGAAGCCATAAGACGTCACAAAGATGATCTACATTTTCACACAAAGTGTAGAACAAATGTTTTATTCTTCCACTAGAGAAAAAATCCTTATACTTTCTTTTCCTTCAGTCAAAAAAGCATCAGCATGTCTCAGTAAAAAGATTAGAACTTCAACTATCAGGCCTGATCAATGTCCCACAAGTCAAATTACTCTTATTCATTTGTTATATTTCTCGGAGCTAGAGATTGTGACATGTGATACTAATGAGATTAGTGATACTATAATATCTATTAGAGCTAAAGATTGTCCCACAAGTTCAAATTACTCTTAGAAGGCTAGAAATCTTACTCAACCAACTGTGAACTTAAAGTTTAAAATCAAATATCAGAATTACAAAAAAAAAAAAAAAAACAAAAAAAGAATGAGAAAAAGAAGAGAAAAGAAAAAGTCAAATAGGGAAACCATCTAATATAATATTTTACTATTTTCTTAACGTTTTTTCCTAATCAAAGAGGATTTAGCAGGCTTTAATGATCCATATTATCTATATATCAACAATATTGAAGTATACAAAATGCAATTATAGTATCACTTGTCCATTAAAAACAAATATTCCATTCTTACAAAAGATCAAAATGTTATTATATTAATAATGGTAGTGACAAAAGCCAAAAAGAGATGTAGATGTAATCACCTGCAAAGAAAGATGGGTTTAACATTACAACAAATCCACTACTATAATTAAATACTTAATAAAGATTACTTAGAGTGACCAACTGATCATTAGTGTATAAATATATATATATATATATATATACTAATTATATAATAAAGGGTCTTCAATAAGATCTTGGGCATATCTTCTTATAGCAGGCAAACCTATATTTTATGCCCAAATATGTGCAAATAAGAAAAACTTAATTACTAGTGGATGTCAACCTTGAACAGAGCTGGTTTAGGAAATGTTTAACCAAAAACATAATAATTTTTTTTGTATTTTTTGATAACTAAATTATTCACAACCACAACGACAACCACAAAATTATTCACCAAAAAAATTAAAAAAATCCAAGGAATTTAGGGGGTAAGAATGATACTTGAGAGTGAGTAGAGGGAGAGGACATTAGGGGGCTTCAAAGCTCTATTCGAAGTTTCAACAAATGCTAGAAATAGAAATAGAAAAACAAGTATCACTAGGCATCCACAGAATCACAATATCAATAACTAAAATTATCTAATCAGCCACAAGTGTATATCTTTATTGCTTCAATGAAACACAAATATGAATGTCTTTTCCTTAGTATCCTTTGCAAAAAATGAAAAAAAAAAATAAATTAAAACTACATAGAAACATCCAACCCATTAAATAGTTCATGCTAATGGACTTAGAAAATTCCATTATTGCTAACTTGATTCGAAGTTGAAAGAAGGTAATAGAAAAATTGAGGAAATTATTTTAGGGTTGTTAACGAGGGAGGGGAAATTGGAAAAGAAGGAGTTTCAGTTAGGGTCACCGTTTTTATGTCTAGGGGCCTCTTTTAGTGACTGCAAACTAAAAGTCACCCGAGTTGGTGGATCTCTCAAACCATTTTTTCTAGTAGTACGTGGTCGATTAAATGAATAAAAGTATATAACTAACTAATGTTATTATACGACAGATTATATCATTAAGGATTTAGGGCCTACAAATTCATGATTCCTTGACCATGATTCTTTTGCTCAATTCCATCAACAAAATAATTCAAGAGGGTACTCTAATTAAAAGACATGAAAAAACAAAAAAAATAAAAAAATTGTAGCGAATAAAAATATGGAGCAAATTGGTGAGATAACATATTGATCATCCAAGAGATAAGTATAATAAAGTTATTGAAAAGTTATTAGAATTTGAAGATTAGTTATTGAGGTTTGTAAAAATTTTATTGTAGTTTATAAAACATTTGTTGTAGCTTGTGAAAAATTCTTGGAATATGTATATATATATATATATAAATAAATTTATAAAAATTTCACAAAGTGTAAAATATGTTAGAGTTTTAGAGATTTTTAGAAATTTTCTCACACTTTCAACGCTCTAAACACACACTTTGGCCCAAAATAAAAGAAAAGATATTAAATGAAACTCATAATAATCCAAGATAAGGTAACAAATTTGTCCTACATCAAGTTGGGGTAACAATTGAGTTCATCGCTCTTATGTACCAAATATTCTCTAATTGTGCTTCTTATATGAGACACAATTAGTCATAAATTTTAATATTTTCTAAGAATTTTGATTATAAATTAAAAGATAATATATCAAATCACTAATTTTTTTTTATCAAAATTTATCGCAAAAATGATGTAATAATAGCCTATGTAATAAAAGTACATGTTAGCGAATTATTATTTTACAAATGATAAATCCATACCACATTATCATGATTATAATCCTAGTGGAATATCATCATTCTTATAAAATAAAACATAAATATATATATATATGAAAAAAATAGATGATATGAAATTGAGAATGGACCAATTGTTGTAATGCCATCTAGTTATTTGCTTTTCTTGAAATGAGGATCATTCGCTATACCACCAATAAATTCCCATCACATGTGAAATGACTACTAGACATGCAAATGTTTTATTTAGATTAAAAAATATCTAAGCAAAAGCATAATTTAATTTCTTTTTCCTCACTAATTATTCAAATAATTGGACAATGAAAATCAAACTACAGCATAGAGTGTATATAAATAGCATTGGAAGATATAACAAAATAATGTGTATGGTTCCTAACTTGGGAGGAACAATACCCAAATAAAGAAAATCTAAACAAATCAAATAGGATCATTAAAGCTAATCATCTTCTAGTGTTGAAGAATTCCGTTCCAGAATGTTAGGAAATTTCTTTGGCAAGGTAAACAAAAGTTCTTCATCGGATGAACCCTGAAATGCCAATGCTAGTGAGTACCCCAGGGCTTTAGAAACTATAATATCTATCCAAAACATCACCAAAAATGATAAAAAGCCTTATTTGTAAAAGTGTGGATCTAAACCAAAATTTAAGGGTTATTCATGAAATTTAACAAGCATTCAAATGATTTTGTTTTTTTAAATTTTCAAAAATCAAAGCTAAATCTATCTCTCTACACATGCAATCTTTACAAAATAGGATTCATGCACTGAAAGGCAAAACTGTTGCATAATGAGTTTAGAAGAAACAATAAAATGGTGAAAATCCATGTTACTGTAAAGCAATCCTAGTGAAAATATAACGAATTCAATTATGAACCAGTAAGTGATACCTCAAAGTTCCATGTGTTGCTTATCATTGTTTTCGGAACAAAAAATGAAAGTAGAAACAAATTTGATAACCTTCTTAATTGTTACAATGTCAATATTATAGAATATTAAGATGGATTTATGGTAATATAAGAAAAAATTAGGGTAAGAAATGAGTTTTTGAAATATATTTAAGGTGTCATCGTCAAAAAAGAAGTTAAGATAAAGTTGTTTAATATGAATTAGTCATGTTTAGGAGAGAATTAGATATAAATCAATAAAAAACGTGATTAAACAAAAATTATGAAAAAACATATAATTTCAAATAATCTTACAACAAAACAACTTTGATAGAAATAATTGATAGAGAGAGGAAAAACTTAGAGATGAGAAAGTGATAGAGAGAGATATCTAAGAAATGACATGCATACCTAAGGTGGTCATTGACTCAGTGGGCATTTATCACCGCCCGTGAGCTAGTTATTAGTGAAAGAGAAAACACCAATTCGGTGAGATGAGAGATAGAGACGTGGGAGGGAGATAAAAATAGATGAGTTCGATCCATTAGCTTCTTCGATTTGTTCAAAAAAGAAACAAGAGACAAGAAAACATCTTTGATTACGATTAAAAAGAACAATCTCAAATAGACCAAGATCCAATTTCGGGTCACTTCTTGGTGAATATGATCCGCCATAATCTCTTCATTTATGTGCCAAAATAAAGAGAGATTTGGTAGGAAAGTGGAAAAGACTTTTTTGTATGTGATAATCAAAGGGAGTGGGAAAGCTATAGTAATTCTTTAGAAAAACCCGTTTCTTTTTGTCTTCGAGCTTTCATTCCTCAATCCACTGATTCGTTCCTTTATATACCTCCCCACTAATAGATAGACACAAACAGGAATAACCAAACCACGTCTACAAAATACCAGTATCATGCAACTGTTTCAAAGCCAACGTGATGCTCTGTGGTCAGATGACCAAGACATTGGCGAATACCACATATGATCGAGAAAAGAGTACCTATAATCACATGAAAACCATGAAAGCCAGTTGCTAAGTAAAAGGTAGAACCATAAATACTATCCGAAATAGTGAAGGGTGCTTGATAATATTCCATTCCTTGAAAGCTAGTAAATCTAAAGCTAGTGAAATGGTAGCTACTAAAGCATAAATTGCTCATTTTGCTTTCCTCACTAGTATAGCACGATGAGCCCAAGTTACGGCAGCTCCGAATGAAGGGGGAATAAGGGTATTAAGAAAAGGGATTTCCCAAGGATCGAAAACCCAAATCCTTTTTAGGGGCCAAATACCTCCGATCTCTACTGTAGGTGTCAAAGAAGAATGAGAAAAAGCCCAAAAAAAAAAAAAAAGCAAAAAAAGAACATAACCTCCGATACGATAAAAAGAATAAAACCATATCGAAGTCCTCAAGGGCTACTTAAGGCACTTTAGTGCAAACCAAAAGGATTGGAGCTGTTGGATGTTGCTCAGTATTGCTATAACTTAACAACCAAAAAGCTCTACGGCGAACTTCAGCCTCTTCGAGTTGGCCACGAGGCAACAGCCTCTGACGCCTCAAACTATTGCGACAGGAGGGGGCTTGCCCATCAGCCTACATTACCAAGGGGTGGCTTCCCTAGCACATTGGATTCGTCGATAATGGACCTGGACACTGTTGAAGTCTTGGGGCTATGGAACCTACCCCACATTGGAGGAGAGAACCTCTACTTTTCCTATCCACTAGATTCTGCACAAAAGGGAGGCCTTTTTCTTATGAACACAATGATTCAGGGAACCCTAGAGTTATAGTGCATACTTTGCTTTCGTGTTTTCTTGCCCACGTCTACTTTACGAAAATGAATGCCCCCTATTTCTTGTGGTCTGACTTCCATCTATTCCGCCCAAGGGCATCCAAGACAAAGTTAGCAAACCGCATTTTGGCTTAAGTCAACTATCGCAAGAACAGTCAACCCAAAAGTCGGAGCAAGACTTTCGAGATAGTGAAGCAGGTTCTTGATCTTGTAGCTAAAACTAATAGGGACCCTTCACCTATTCGGTGCAGAACTTATGCTAGACAAATTGATACACTCATCTCTACACCTACTGGCGAGGTCAAGGAGGATGGTTCTGAACCATAAACAGCTAGCCTAGACCTAAACCATTTCGGAGGAAGGGTGAAAGATTCTCTGGAGAGATAAGGAGTTTCCCAGAAGGTGAATTATGGCTCAACCTTTTGGTAAACGGATCCCTGACCTGTAAATGTTATCAGTTTGCTTATCAAAGTCTGACAAAGAGCTTTTAGTTGGGGAATGAAAGTCTCTTCCTTCCTATTCCCAACCCGATAAGAAGTTTTCCTCCTTACACGAATCCAAGGGGAGACTCTTTGCTCTAACTGTAGGTTAGTGGCTTCGTGAGCAGCTAGTAAAAAGAAAGATATGTCAACAAGCTCTCCTATTTGTTGTGGCTAAAGACTTTTCTCAATGGGAATCAGTCCACGTGTTCTTCTCAGCCGCTAAGGGTCTTTTCTTTCTCTCTTTTGATTTGGTATATAAGGTGGAAGAGTAAAAGACTCAGTGAATTGATTGACTATGTGCACAAAAAGTATCTAAATCCTCCCTTAGGCTGCTTTTCCCTATAAAGCGAAAACGGGGATGAGATTGGAGGGAAGCTGGAATCCCTGAGTTTGAGAAGAATGGCTGCAAAACCATCATTCGTTCCCATATTTTCTATAAAGGTCATAAGGAAAGGGATGACTCGATTCAAATTGGTCAGATAAAGAGGATAATGCTAAGAATGGATGGTTTTTGCTAATCCCCATCTCTCAGATTGTGCTTCGTGGGAGGAGTCAGAAATAGGTCAGTAAAAGGGTAAATAACTGAGTTGGGTTTATGCTCCGTTTCCAAGAACACCAATGGTCTCTTCCTCGAACCTAGCATCGCTACCTAGCATCGCTGCCTGGCCCATTACCTTGATATGATGCACACTCAGTAAAGTCTTACCATTCCGAGTGCGAGAAATAGCGAGAGAAGGAAAATCCAAATTATTTAGGGGTGGATTTGGTGACCGTTACTTTACGAAGAGCTACCCAGTTTTAGTGGTCACTAAATGGGTCTTTTGGTGATTGCCCCAGTAGTCGCCCATTTTTTAAGGCTCCAAAACCACAATTTCTAGTAGTGTTGAATGCCTAAGTGGTCTCCCATGGCACTATCATGGTAAAGCTGTAGAGTTTGGTGCTTAAGGTCATTGTTGTTGCCCATGACCAATCTTCTATTCTTTCTAAGCTAACCATTTTCCCATGAATACTTAGGATAAGACATGAAACTTGACTTTAATTTAAAGATAAGCTTCTTTAGTGTATGGTCCTCTTGCCAAGATACCTCAAATCAAAGAAGCCCCCCAACATCGTGGAAATGGCCATCACCACCATTACAACTGAGCCAATTCTAGATGAGGCATCAACTGCAACATTCTCCTCCCCTTCTTATAAGCAATCTTCTAATCATATGGTAACCAACTATACTGATTTGGGGGTGTGGATTCTTTGTTCCAGAAAGTACTTGAGGCTTTGATGGTCTGTTTTAACAATAAAGAGCTCCCTTTTATAAGATGGTAAAGAGCTTCTTTTTATAGACTGAAAGTACCTAGTGTCTTGGTGCTAATACCTTACTGATGAAATAAAGATGGTGACCTTCATGCATGAGGACAGCACTTATACCCTCCCCTGATGTATTATTCTCCAATACAAATGTCTTCTCAAAATTAGGTAATGCAAGGGAAATATGGTGGTCAAGGATTCTGTGAGGAGGTAGGGAAGTGGGTTTCTTAAAAATGTCTAAGAATTTTGTCAATAAAGTTTCTAATTCTAAACTGACAGTGACTTATAAACTTTAAGGGTGTGTTTGTTTGGAGAGATTGGATGATGGGATATAAGTAATACCATGGATAATATATGGGATTGGATGTAACATGAGATTAATTTTTTATGTGGGATTATTTTTTTGGTGTTTGGTTGGTGGGATATAAAGTGGGATAAAAGTTATGGTTTGACATGTGATGTGACAGGAAATAATTTTGAGTCTTTAGATTTTGGAGGTAAACAAATCCGGAGGTAGGGTATTATTAATACCACATCTCCTCGGTTTATTAATCCGCTGAAATGTTAGACTATTAATCCGATTGGAGAAGAAATCCAACAATCCAAAATTCCAAACAAACACATCATTCGATAGGGTTTATGCATTATTTTTCCAATCCCCTTTCTTATACTGGTAACAAACGTGGCCTAAGGGTAACGAGCCCTTGGATGCCCAAGAACATGTTATAGTCGTCTAGGAGTAGCATCATCACCTCAATCATGAACTCTTTACCTTACATATTCCAATAAAAGTTGGAGCATATGCTCGTACAGGAAATGGGATTCCCATTTGCTATAAAAACTCTTGCAATAGGGGTTTTTTGCAATTTACAACCCAACTTCTTGGCCATCTTATATTCAGTAAGTTGTTGGTACGACCTAAATCCACTAGGATGTAGATTTTCTGATGACCTACATACCCTTCGATTCTTATCGTTTTATAATAGGGTAGGCTAGTGAGCGCATGAATAGACAACTGTGGTACCACCTCATCGACTTTTTCCACAGGTTGTTCTTCTACCATTTTCTCTTCATCCAATGCTTTAATGAGGTAGAACTGCCTCTTTTTACACTTGTGTCCACGTATGAACTTCTCATCACACCAGAAGCATAGGTTCTTGGAATGCTTTTCGTCCCTCTTCTTGTTGACGAGATTTCTTCTGTTCTAGGTTTTAGGCTTTGAATCTAGGATTTTTGGGTTAATGGGGCTTTTGATTTGGGGCTGAACATTGGTAAATGGGTTACTAGAATGAGATTGTTGTGTGGTGGTGGTAATGTTAGAGGAGTTGGGTCTCTATAAGGTTGTAGTTTGAAGTGGTTTAGGAGGGTTAAGTGTAAGTTTAAAGGGATACTAAGATTAGTTTCCAGAGGCAATGACAGTGGCTTCTTGTAGTTTAGCCAATAAGTACGTTATTTGCAAATTTTGTGATTTAAATATCTTAACAGAGAGGCTAATGTCTTCTCTTAATCCTGCTAGGAAGCAACTTATAGCATAATCCTCTGACAATTCAAATCTATGGAATAGGTGATTTAAAAAATCCAAGTATTTCCATATTGTTCAAGTCTATTGCAAAATTTTCAAGTCCCCCATAGGATCTGTATATATTGACTCCCCAAATCTCATATTGAGAGCCAGAATAAATTTATTCTGTCTCACATTTGATAAATCCCCTATTGTCTTGTGTTGGGATTGGCTCATACTTCTATGGGTTCGACTAATGACCACTACGACAGGTGGTCGGGGTCTCGCTCTTCGGTGTGCGAGCAGCTACCCAGCTCGCCGGTGAGCTGGCAGGGGTTGCAAGGGGGCAGCGCCCCCTGGAAGCCAAGCGTAAGGTGTAATTGGGTTTAAGAATTTATTAGTAGTCCAGTCTTTGGTTTACTAATGTATTGGGTTTAAGCTCATGTTATAGCAACTAGGATTTTCTAGTTATTATAAAAACAATTGTTTGGTGTGTGAATCATTGTAGAGTGTGTAAGGCATCTAATGAATACATCAGACAAGCAGGACTAGCCAATATTGATGAACCTGGGTATATCGTGTGTCCTTCATCTAGTTCTGTGTGATTATGCTATATTTTATTCTTAAATTTTAACACTTTGGAATATAATGTTACCATTCAAGTGCTCTTCCCTCCAAGTGTATTGAAGCAACTCTCTCCTCAAATTGTTCTGGAGTGGCATCAAATTCAAAAAATTGGTTACACTTGTATAACCATCCTGTGAAGTTGGATCCATCTAACTTCAGAAACTCGATGCTGGTAAACTTGGTCGGAGGCTGATAGTCTTCATTCAATATTGCTAAATTTCCTTCTACAAGCTTACTTAACGGAACATGGATAACACTGGCTCCTTGGATTGATAAATGGTTCTTCCATTTAGCCTATTGTACACTCAACCTGGCCATCCACAATCTTATCTCCACGAACAATTTCTCATATCTCTTCACAGCCTCCTTACAAACTTCTCTTGATGGTGCTCCGATTCTTTAACAGTTTTCTTAATCAAGGTCTTAAGTTTCTTAACGTCTTAAGCTCTTGTTCTCTTAGCCATTGTCAAGACCGATTGCTCTGATACCAATGATAAAAACTACCAATTGAACAGAGAAAATCAACTGACGAGCAAAGAAAACTTCAATTCATTGATAAAAAAAATTCAAAAGTGTTTATAGTAACTGAGCTTTAGCTCTATATCAGAATAAAAGACAATGAGACAGTCGTTGGATTGGATCGAAACCAATAATTGAGATCCAATCAATTATAACACCTTAACAACTTAATACCAAAAATGAAACACTTCTATTAACAAAAACTTATTCCTAAACAAAGCCGTTACAATCCCAAGTCATGTACTTCTATTGAACCGGCAACAAATATATGCTTCTGATCATTAGCTCAATCCCAACTCCCAACAGAATAGCAGCTTCCATAACCACTTCATAGCAGTTGTGTGGCCCCTTTACTAGTTTGCTTAAGGGGGTATGTTCTGGGCTTTATTTGCTCTTGGCTGCGATTGTGGTCATAGAAACTTATCCAACAGTTATAAACTAAATAGTATGGTTGGACATCTCTTTCGTTCACCAATACTTAGCCATAGAACGCATCATCAGAATCACAGACGTATTGAGCATGATGAATCTTGGCACCCTTGTTTAAAAAGATTTATCGGAGTTGAGATGTTATGACTTGAATATTAAGGTTCAGTCTGCTTTTCCCTTTGCTTGCATATTCCGTCCAACTATGGGGTTAAAGCCCTGGAAAGAAATGTTTTCATTTTAGCCCGAGCAATGATTTTTCCAAGTGAGAAGAAAGATGTTTCCACTATTTGTTAGAGCACGATGGCTGCGCTATTTGTTGGTCTATTCTTTGTCATGGGTACAATCCAAATACGTAAACTCTATGGAGTTCCTTACTGGGTTTTTGTCATGTGGTTGGATTTAGTGACTTGCATTACCATAGCCACGAGAATTTTTTTTATTAAAATTTTAGAGGAAAAGTGGGTATTTAGTATTGAATGGATTAAGACTTGCATGAACGTCATAGAACTCGTTAATTAGCAGCTTGATGAAATTGGTGATGATTCGTTAAATTGGTGATTTTTTTCTCCTCTAAGTTTTGGATTGGCATTTACTCTTATCTGCAACTCTTCACCTTGAGGACAAGGTGGATTTTAAAGGAAGTAGGAATTGTTATGTGACCAAAAGATAGAACTAAGAAATAGTTAGTTAGTTCAATATTTTGTAATAACTCTATAACTACATTTGTAAATGGGAATATTGGGGATACGAAAAGAAAAATCAATTTTGAGAATTAATCTCAATTGGAGATAGGGTTGCTCTCCAATCAAAACTAAATTTTTTATATTCTCACCATCCAAATACCAAGAAATTGGTTCATCTTAGGACCATACAATTTGACTTGTGTTTGATTGGTTAACTTTTGCTTTTAAAGGATATATGAAAGGATGTAAAATCTTTCGTTTTAGTGTCCAAAATTTGAAGTTTTGTTGGCTATTAGTTAAAATACTAGTTTATTATTTTTTTATTTTTTTATTTATGCATTTGGTATGCCAAAAAACTTAACTTTTTGTCCTAACTAAATGAGTGTTTGTTTCGAAAAAAAAATTGGTAGGTGAACTATTAATTACTAATTTCTTGATTTTTTTAAAATATTAAATTTATCGTCTTACATTTTAATTGTTTTTAAACATTAAAGGATAAAAATGTCAAATTAAAAAATAGTTAAAAATTTAGTTACTACAAAACTAATTTTTTTCTTTTTTTAAGTACAAAAAATTAATTTTTTAATGACTCCCTAACAGCAATCACAAAAAAGCTAACTTTCTTCTTCCTTTCCAAAAAATACACCCTTACTCATCTTCTAATTTATTTGATTGCCAAACTCGTGATGGGCCTGACGGCGCCAAAAATTGGCTTTTTAGTTGCTTTCTCAAATAAAACTTAATTTCTAGTGGATTTAAAATTATAAAAAAAAACTTTCAAAAAATATAAAAAATGAAAATAATTTTGAACTTAATTAATTTTTTAATTTAATATTCTCATTTACCAAATCTCATGTTTTTCATTTTTCAATTTCGAGGGGGAAAAAAAAGAAAAAAGAAAACTTTTGTACTTAAAATTCCATTTTAAAGGAGTCAAGAACTTGACATTTCAATTGCATATTGCGACCCAGCTGGGGAAACTAGTTGCATTTAACTCAAAGATTCAATACGAGCATCGAGTAAAAATTCATTTATTTTAAATTTAAAAAGTTAAAAAGTTCATCTATTTTACATTTAAAAAGTTTTAATTCATTAAAATAAAATTTTCAGTTCAAAATTTTATTCCCCGTAAATTAAAGAACTCTCAATCCCTTTCAAATTTTTTTTTTTTTTAACCTTTCCCGTCAGTAAATTTGATGCTATAAATAGTTAGAACTACATCAATTTAACTTAACACCATTTGAAAATATTCTTATCTTAGAATTGATTTGATAAGTGATTTTTTGTATTTGGAATATATGTTTAAATTTAATAATTGAATTGAATTGAATTGATTTAAGAGAAATATAAAATTTGACCATATAAAAATATGATAAATATGATAAATGATAATAACTTTTTCCACTTACTTATATCGCTTACATTTCGTTTCGAGCCATGAATTTGATAGGATTTAATTTTATTTGATAAGAATTATCATCAATCTTTACGTTTGGAATCAAAATATAATTTTATGAGTTGGATTTGGTTTTATTTCATAACCTAGATTTTAAGATTTATAAATAATTTGAAATTCAATCCCAAACAATAGAATTTGATAAGAATTCATTATTTTCTTAAGCTATCTAAATAAATGAACAAATTTATCCTCTTAATCATATTTTTTATTTTTATTAATATGGTTAAACTTGATATTTCTCTTAAACTAAACCCAAATTGTGTTCCAAATACAAATTTTCATTTATGATATGAAATTAAATGAAATCAAATCAAATCCTTATTTTAAAATGAAATCAATTCTAATAGTGAAATGTTTCCAAACGGAATGTTAAGAAAAGAATATATTCTTATCATATTGTATCATTTTGGATTAGATTTCAAATGATATAAAAATCTCAAAATTTAAATTATGAAAAAAAAAATCAGATCCAACACATAAAATCTAATTTTAATTCTAAACATAAGAATTAGTGAGAATTCTGAACAAATAAAATTAAATTCACCATTCCAAAATAAAAAAAAAAAACTTAAAAATTTAAAAATACTTGAACTTTTATTGCACCCTGGTTCCATCATAGGCAAAATTTAGAATTTTAAATTTTAAATTTACGAAAATAGAATTTGAGTCAATTTTTTAATTTTCGAAATTTTCCTTATGAAAATTTTAAATTGCACTTCGATTGATAAAGTTTGTTTCTATCTAAATCGACAATTACTGCTGACCTGTTGCTACATCTTCTTCGGCCCAAAACTATGGGCTAGATTTCTGCAATGGGCCCACAATTGGACCCGTAAACGC
>QLOD02000013.1:17318154-17331517 GCA_003260245.2 Sideroxylon spinosum | reverse complement strand
AAAATTAATAATTATAAACAAAACTGCATTTTCAAACACAGTTTCAGTTTTCATTTTAGAAAAAATAAACAACAACAGAAAATACAAAACAGAAAACGATAACAGAAAAACAACAACAGAAAAACGACAACATTGTCAAACGGACCCTATTAGTGCCGTTTTAGGTTTGTCATTTGAAATGTTTCAACTGTGTGGATTAGCGCATTATAAGTTGAGTAGTTTGTATATGTTTTTTTATGTCTGGATAAATAAAATAAGCATATAATTGTGTTTGTTCTACAGATCTACATATATGTACATATATTTTAATCTCATTCGATCTTCAACCATGATTCCAATTTTTAAGGTATAAAATTTCAATCGTCTTAGACCTAAGATATGTTCATATATTTTTATCTAATTCGATCATTCCAATTTTTAAGGTATAAAATTTCAATCATCCTAGAAATCATAGGTGTGATTATCTTATTTAATTTTTAAGGTATACAATTTCAATCTTATTAGAAGTCTCAAAAGCTTGGTCTGATTATCTTCAACTGTTTTACTAAGAATATTTTTTTTAATTTCGATTGCACCATCTCATATGGAATTTTAATCGGACAAAAACTCTCTTAAAGAATTTGAGTACTGAGTGTATTTCAAATTGTCGGATATGTTCGGCATATATATATGCGTACAGTTGTACATCTATCTATATTATTATTTGATTATATCTTAAATTGCCTTAAAACGATTTTATCCTTTCAATTTTTATTACTTGTTCACTTGATTCCAACTTTTAATCGGAGTAGGAATTTGAAAAAAGCGTTATTCTATTAGTGTTTTAAAATGTCCTTTAGATTTATCTATTTATTTGAATCTTTAATAGTCTCAAAACGATTTTATCCTTTTAAATTTTAATTGCCTATTCGTGATTCCAGCTTTTAATTGAAGTAGGAATTTCAAAGTTGGAATTTAGAGAAACACAACTCTATTTCGCGGTTTAAAGTGTTCTCTAACTTTATCTCAAACTGCTTTATTGATTATTTATATATTTTAATTAAGTTTAGGACAATAGTTTTTTATTTTTTAAGTATTGCAACAATATAAAAAAGAAAAAATTTCCTAGTTAGTGGTTATTAATATTTTTTTTTACTTCTATTATCCATCCCTAATTAATATAGAATTAATTAAGTTAACTTTATTTGGAGACTCTATCGCTTAGCATGCTTGATAATGTCTTACTATGAACTCCTTACCACCTTTGGCATTCGAAACACGTCTGGTGATCACCAAATATAAATGCTAGGTTTATAAAAAAAAAAAAAAAAATCAACGTTTTAAAACGACATGTTTTGGATCAGAAAAATAAGGAACAAAAAAAATCTCAAATTTGATACACTTTATACACTCAAATCCCACCTTTTATAAATGTATTTTGGGTTAAAAATATAACATATTTAAGTGCAGAAAGTCAGATTTGGAGTTTTTTTTGTGAATTTTTTTTATTCCTTATTTTTTGGTCCAAAACGACTTCGTTTTGAAATATTATAAAAAATGTTGGAAAAACAATTGTTGTAAATCTAGCATCTCTCTTTTGAATTCCCAAGATGATGAGGAGTTCGTGGTAAGATGTTATCAAACATGCTTAGGTATACAAGTCCATGTAAAGTAAATTTAATTAATTTTATATTAATTAGGAATGGACATTAGAAGCAATATATATATATATATATATATATATTAATAAGCACTAACTAGGAAATTTTTCTTTATGTTATTGTTGTAATATTAAAAAATAAAGAATTGTTGTCCCAAAACTTAATAAAAAAGATACTACCATCTGATAACACAATTTTAGATAAACCTAAAGGCCACTTTAAATCGCCGAATGAAATTACAATTTTTTCAAATTTTTACTCCCATTAAAAGTTGGAATTGGATAAGTAGACGATAAAAGTAATAAAATCGTTTTAAAGCAAAAATCAAATAAATGTGCAAAAATCAAATAAATGTACAACTATATACATCGCCACCGAATATATTCAACAATTAGAAATAACTCTTTAGAAATAACTCACATTCAAATTCTTCATGATGCAATCAAAATTAAAAAAATAAAATATTTGTAAAATAGTTAAAGATCAAATCAAATAAGATAGATATACAACTATGTGTCTACAAAGCATATCCAAACTTCTAATCCGATGAAATTCTACACTTTAAAATTGTATAACAACCAACAAAAAAAGAAATATCCAAAATCTCTTAATACACTCAACTTATATCATATGGCAATCATGTTTAGTTGAAGATTAGGGTTGGAAATGAGCCGAATCAAGTTGAACTTTAACTTATTAGAGCTTGGCTCGAGCTTTTGGAATTGAGATTGAACTCAATTCAAGCTTTTATATAGGCTCAAGCTTGACTCGATAAAAAAGATTTTGTACTCGAGCTCGGCTCACGAATAGCTTGAATTAAATCAAAACGACATCGTTTTGGGGTAAAATATAATAAATAAAATATTATAAAAAAATATAATTAAAATATTATTTAAAAATAAGATAAAAAATTGTATATATTATTTTATCAAGCTTACTCGCAAGTTTTCAATCTAAGTTTGTCTAGGCTCGAGCTCGAGCTTAAATCTAAACAAACCATAAATCAAGCTCGATTCGAGCTAGTTTTAGTCACAAACCAAGCTCGAGCCGAGCCTTTTTTGAGCTAACCTTAAATAGCTCGCGAATGGCTCGGTTTGTTTCCATCCGTATTGAAGATCGAATCATATAAAAATATACAACGCCTAAATTCTATATATATATATGAAGATGTGTAGAACAAACATATATATAAACTCATTTTATATAGCAATTATTGGATGTAAGAACAAACACATAAATATTACACTAAGCTTATATAGCAGTTATCCGGATATATTATCGGCTTATGTAGTATTGAAATGTTTCAATTGGCCAAACTAAAATGGGATTATTAGTTCATGACTTTTGGCCTATTGTATTATCACTTTTATTTTTCTATTTCAAGTTTTTGAACAATTTTTTTATTTATTTATTTATTATTACAACAATAAATCAAAAAATATTCCTAATTGGAAGAATCATTAATATAACTATTAGGGATTGCATAATTTATTTATTAATTATATTAATAAAAAATCGTTATTATAATTATATATTAATATTAATAGTAACAAGTTATATAATGGTTAGCTAATATTAACTATATACTAATTTAATAATATATAGTTAATATATAATAAATAGTTTATTTATGTGTAACTATATAGTTAAAAATATTAATAAGTGTGTCACCTTTTTATGTGTTTTGTTTTTTATTTTATTATTTTTAATTTTTTGTAATTAAACTTCAAATGATTCATTTTCTTATTGTTACAGGTATTTGGATTATTTCTTAAATAAATTAACTGATATATATGTTTTGATTGATAAGTTGGCAGTTTTACGTTAAAAGTTAGTAGATTTATGCTGAAAATTTTTTTGCCAAATAGTACCTAAAGTTTTTGCCATGTTTTTTAAAAAGTTTTCTATGAAATGTAAGAGAATTATATGAATTTGAGTATAAGAATATTGTGAATAATGCTAGTGAAGGAATCATGCCTATATTTGTTGTGATAAAATGTTATAAAGACGACGATAATGATAATGGAAAGTAATAATGAGATGTGAACGATCTTTGTGATTTTGAGTTAGAGAATATTAGGTATTTGAATACCAAGAACTTTCGTAGGATTTGGTTATAGTGTTAGGTTAATAGTCTACAAGTTAATAATTAGTGTATTGTGACCCATTGGATAATATATACATAAAACATGATGGTTTTTGAAAATGTTTCTCTCAACGTCTAACGGTTAAGAATTGTATTTTCTTTCATTCAACGATTGAGATCAATTTTAATATGTTTAACTTCCATCTCAATTCTTATTTTAGTGAACCCCACAATCATCTATTTCACAAAACAGTTTAGTCATTTTAAATTTCAATATATTTCAAAGATAGAGATCATATAAAAATCGAAACTATCAACTTAAATTTCGCCTAATTATGATTTTTAGAAAGTTGAACATTCCAAATTAAAGTACCATAATTTATGTTTTCTGTTATGATACTTATCAAATATTAATTGGAGATAGAAACAAAAACACATGCACAAGCTACTAGGGTCTAACGTTTTGAAAAAAAAAATCGATAAATTATCATAATTTTTTCTATTTAAATTTTTTGTCCAAAGTTTTAACTATATAAGAAAATTAAAAGCAATTTTGTTTTGAGTGTTGGAGTCAGGAATTATTACTAGTATTCTATAAAGAACGACGATGATTTAGTGTATTGTGGCCTCGAGCTTAGACTTATATACGACGATAATTCGATTTATCATTTTCGTTGGATGTTAATCCATAAAAGGCAACGTTGGTTTGAATTGTACTCGTTGATCACGGGTCAACCTTGCAAGGTATCCACCCATGATTATAATGTGATGATGAAAATGATAAACAAATAATGAAAAATAATTTGACATTGGCAAATTATGATGATATGTGATTATTTATTAATGACTAGCAATAATCCGTGGCACTTTCGGCAAAATTAGTATTAAGTTTCTTATATAGTTATAACTGTAAACAAAAAGTTCAAATCGAAAAACTATAATAATTCATGGGTTTTTTTTTTTTTCTAAAATTTTAGGCAATAGCAATTACTCTCTCTCCCCCCCCCCCAAATTAATTTTTGATAAGTACAATAAAAGAGAATACAAATTATAATACTTTAATTTGGAATGTTTAACTTCCTAGATATCATAATTAGGTGGAATTTAAGTTGATAATTTTGATTTACATATAATCTCCACCCTTGAAATATAATGAAATTTAAAATGTCCAATCTGTTTTATGAGATGGATGGCAGTGGGATCAACTAAAATAAGAATTCAGTGTATAGTTAAAATTATAAAAATGATCTCAATTGTTAAATAAAAGAAATAATATTTTTTAACTATTAGATCTTAGTATGTGAGAAAGGTAATTTAAAAAACCATTACGTTTTATTATATAAATATGTAGTATTGAGGTTATGATATTTACTTGTTATTGTTATTGTTGCATATTATATAAGCATAAGTAAATTAGTGCTCACATTCGTACAAAATTGTGTTGCAAGTGTAGAAGTTGAAACTTAGATGAACCAGCTATATTTAGATTTATGCATTCTTTTGCTTGAGCTTATTGTAATATTTATTTAGAGATGTATTATTAATTTGGACTTATTAACTATGGTTGTAAAGGTTATAAGGCTTAAATATTGTTGATGTTGGAGCATTGATACTTGGTTTGGCCCTAGATTTTACTATTATTATATTATTAATTATTTTTAGATGTCTAATACTCGACGGTAGTGGTATGACTTTGATGAAGGATTATGTTTTGGAATGTATGATGCATGTGATTTATCTAATTCATACATCACGTTATGAAATTTGGGGCATGACACACATAGTTCCAAAGCAGAACAATGCAGGGGAGTTAATTTTTGAAAATATATTTTTATATTTTTTGAATAAGATAAAGAAATTAGCTTAAAAAATTAACTTCATGAAAAAGACATTAGTCTTTTTTTTAGTCATAAATCATAACCCATGGAGAAAAACTTGTGGTACGGCTAGTTATAATTGTATTAACATTTGGACACTTGTTAAGGATGGTTAGCTTGATTGATATGCAAAAATACTTTGTCACGTCAAATTTTGAATTTATAAGTTGAGCCCAATGGTGTTTGTATATATGCCAAAAAATAAAAAATAAAAAAATGACTCCTTAACAAGTGCATTCACGACACTGGTTAGAAAGAGCCAAAAGTATAAAGCAGAAAACAAAGTCAAAATGTCTATGTATATATATATATATTTATATTAATAAATATATATTTTAAATATATTATATAAAACAATATTAAATAAAATTTTCAAATATAATTGTAATTCAATTATAATATCATGTATATAAATTTTGTATAATAATTTTCAACCTGTTTATTATATTTATGAATAATTTATTTTAAAATTATAAATTACGATTTAGCATATCTTAATTATTGTATGGGAGATGATATTTCCACTCCTCCATTAACTTCCTCCACTCCACATTACTCTTGTAGATTAAACCTACTGTAAAGTGGGTGGAAACCAGTAAAGGAGTGCTAATATCCTCACCTTTATTGTATATATTAATTCAAAGTTGTTTTTTAAATTATTATAATATCATTGTAAAGGGGACGTTTGGAGCCTTAAAGTTTTAAAAAAAAAAACATAAAAAATTTCAACAGTTTTTAATTTAGTCTAATTAAATTTTTTAACATGTCACTTTTATATTGCTTCATTACCAATTTTTAATTTTATTTTTGAATTTTTTAGAAATTTCAAACCCCTTCCAAAATGCACAAGGAATTAACACGTGGCTGCTATTGAAGCCACTTCAGTTGAAGAGTTGAAGGGTTATTATTTAACTACATTCCAAACACATTCTTGGTTTTCTTTCTGGCCAAATGATTAAAAATTTAGTCATCCCCATTTCTTTAGAACTTGTGGTGGCTAAAAGTCACATGTCAATCCATGAGCGAGATAATAGTTTCGGGTCACATGCTTTGTGGTGCTGCTAAGATTGTTGGTGGTCTCCTAACGCGTGGTTTCCCTAAGATTGTTGCTGGTCTCTTAACGCTTTTCGAATGCCTAACGGGTTTAGGAGAATGTCATGATAAGATGATGTCACTAAGCATGGTTAACCAACCCTGTCGTTAATGAGCATACCAATAATAAATGAAGTGACTTTATCCTTATATAATATAAAAAAATACAAGTTCTTACGTAAAATTTAATATATAATCAACATGTTTAATTTATTATATATTAATTAAGAATAGATGTCCCTAATTCAATAATAATATTAATGAGCACTAATTAGTCAATTTTTTATTTTAATATCGTAATAATAAAAAATAAATAAATTTTGTCTAGAAAAATTTAATAAAAAAATAAATTGTAGACTATTACATAATACTGTTAGTGATAGTAAATTATAACAAATCTAAAATTGTGAGATGATAATACGATTTTAAACCAGCTACTTTAAATTGCAAAATAAAATTGAATATTCTTTAAATTCTAATTCGATTGAAATTCTATAAATTAAAGTTGCAACATATAATTAAAATTAGAAAAATAAATTCTATGCCTTAAAGGTGATTGAAGATATATATATGTAAATATTTCTATCCAACATATTCAAATAATTCAAAATCTGCATACTTTCAGCCCTTCACGAGATTTGAAACTCTATGTTTGTAATCAAGTTTAAAAGAATAAAATCTTTGTAAGATGGTTGAAGATTGAATCAAATTAGATTGAATCAAATCAGAAAAATATAAAATTTATATATGCAAAATATATCTAAAATCCAAATACTTTAATCCAATTAAAATTATATACCTTAAAAGTTGGAATTATGGTTGAAGATCGAATCAGATAAAAATATACACAGCGTATATAATGTGTATATGTAATCTAAAACCTAGCTGAAAACCTTTATATATATAAAACAAACATATATACACTCATTTATTGTAAAGCTGAAAACCTCTATATATATATAACAAACATATATACACTCATTTTATTGTATATGCAAAATTTATTCGAAATTATATATATATACACGCATAACAAAAATATATACATTCATTTTATCTAGTGGTTATCCGGAAATAAGAACAAACACATGTACACGCTCAACTTATTTAGGGATTTCGGGGACTTGAAGTTTCCTTTCAACTTTAGGTTCCTAAAGTTGAATGCTAATCGTTCATCTAATGTGAATTTCTTCTCACCATTCAATTTAAAAAAAAAAAAGAAATTTTTTAATTTTTAAGGATAAATAAGTAATTATATTAAGAATACTTTTTAAAAAAAAATCCTAAAATTTGATATTCCCTCCACTCACAAAGAACCAAAATCAATTTCCATTGTTGGGCACCTTCACCAACAAAGAAGATTCACTATTGTTGCATTTTAAGGAAGTTCATGGATATTTTTTTTACAGAAAATCAAGGTTTGTTATTCTTTCCGTTGTCTTCTTCCAAGTTTACCACTTTTCTATAAGAGGAAAAAACATAAGAAGTGAAAACAAAAAATTCAAAAAAAGTAACCGAAATTACGTAAAAAAATATTATATCAACACAAACCCAAACCCTGTCCCAGATGCACAAAATTGAAAATTCCATATTTATAATTTCCTTTTCAATACTAATCAATAAACAAAACTCAAAAAATTTATAAGGAATTTCAATCAATTTCCCGCAAGAAGTAACTTATATTAATCCATATATATATACACGCTTGTAAAAGGTATTTATATAGATGTGTGTAAATAAGTTGAAGGTATGATAATTCCACTTTCTCAATAAAAAAGGCTTATAGCACCCTACTTTCCTAATAAAAAAGACTTGCAGTATTACTTTCTTTTGTTTCTTTGCCTTTTTTGGCTTTTTTTTTTTTTTTTTTTTGACAAGAATAATGTGCAGGAGTTGTGCAATTCCACTAATTATAATTTTTCAATTTTTTTTTTCTTTTGATAGGAATAACTTTTTTGTCTTTTAAATCAACATTGGCAACTAAATTGAACTTAACAAAATATTAGGGTGTAGAAACGAATCCAATGGACTGTTTGTCATATTAAAATATTTATTTTTAAATCAACCCTTATCATAATTGCCAATGACGAAACCATCTCAATATTTGTAACCATTTTTTTTACTCTTTTATTTTATTTTCTAGGCTCCCAAACAAATTCAAAGAAAGCTAAAATTTTATTTTAATATACAAGGGCATGAATCAATTATTAAGGCTAACAAATTCAACTTTTTTATATGTTAATTTATCTAATAGAATTAATTTTAGATTTATATTTGATTCTCATTATGCCCTTCATTTTCCAAATGTTTGGTTTAGACGAAAATCTCAATGATAATTGCTTACGCACGAATGATAAATTGGTTGATTGTCCTAAAGTTGGAATGGAATTTGAAATTTACGATGCGGCATGAGAATTTAAGAACAAGTATGGAAGCGAAATGGGAATTAGTGTCATAATATAATATGACAATAAAAACAAGCATGGAGTTGTTACAAGTTCTATGTTTGTGTGTAACAAACAAGGTCATCGAGTGGAAAATAAACGAGCTAAGGGTGTTGTTTGTCATCGATGGGAGGTAAGAACTGATTGTAAAGTTAAATTGAACATTGTTTTGGAGCGAGAAACCAAAAAATACAAGGTCAAATATTTTTTTTGGGTGGCATAATCATGAACTTGAGACTAGGGAAATTTGTCATATGCTGAGATCATATCGAAACATGTGTGAAGCTCAAGCCTTTGCCATTGATTTGGTGTGTAATACGGGAATCGCTCTTAAAATTACACATATACTAATGATCAAAGAATCAGGCAGAAGGGCTAATCTTGGTTATATTAAGGAAGACCGAAAAACATACCTACGATTGAAGAGGGAAAAAATATGAAGTATGATGAACTTGGAAGTATTATGAGATATTTTAAGCAACAAAGATTAAAAGATCCTTCATTTTACCACTCAGAGCAATTTGACAAAGATGAAATAATCACTAATATCTTTTGGATTGATGCTCAGATGCTTATTGACTATGAGGCTTTTGGGGAGGTAGTTACTTTTGATACTAAAGATTTAAGACCTCTTGGAGTCTTCACTGGCCTTATTCATCATAAACAAATTGTGATTTTTGGGGTCACATTATTGCATGATGAGATCATAGAGTCATTTAAGTGGTTTTTCAAAGCCTTTGTAAATGCGCATAGAAGTAAGAAACCTAAAACGATCTTCACTGATCAAGATGTTACTATGGCTGCTGTTGTGGCTGCAGTGCTACCAAATACATATCTGGATTGTGCACATGGCACATTATGCAAAATACGATCAAACATTTAGCATGTTACACGAAAATAATCTTGGAATCTTAAATGATTTTAGTCGGTGCATGTATGACTATGTGGATGAAAAGGAATTTGAAAATAAATGGAAACAAATGCTTGAAAAAAATAATTTATAAATTAACATTTGGTTGAAGCAAGTATATAATTTAAAGATGAAATGGGCTATCTGTTTCATGAAGCATGCTCTTACATTGAGAATCTGAAGCACACAATTAGTAAGAGCTTGAACAATGACTTCAAACCTTGTTTAAGGTGAGATATGAATGTTGGTAAATTTCTTACACACTTTGATCAAGTGATGGAGCAAAAGCGACATAATGAGTTGGTGGCTGAGTTTTATGCTAGGATTTGATAAATCCCCTTTACTAGATCAAGCATAAATAAAGTATACACCCATAATTTTCAAAATTTTTCGAAAAGAGTATGGCCTTGCATTGAGGGCAATATTGAAGATGAAAAATGACACTGATGAAATTTTTTCTTATGTTGTTAGCTTTCATGAGTTGAATGAGGACAACTTTGAAGTAGTTTGGCTCCCTAAAGACCAATCAATTACTTGTAGTTGTTTGATGTTCGAATCAGATGGGATTTTATGTTGCTATGCTATTAAAATCTTACGAAGAAATAATATTGTAGTAATTCCTGAAAAGTACATACTTAATAGGTGGATAAGGTTAGCTAAAAGCTCCCATGTTCTCAATGAAGAAAGGGTGAATGTTGATGAAGATGTTAATCAATGAGTTCAAAGGATCCAATCCCAACTTCTAAGGATGACATTCCAGGCTTCAACAAATGAGATTACGCAAAATTGTATAAAAAGGATGATGGCTGAATGTAGTAGGTAAATATATGATTTTGTAATGACAAATGAAGTTAAAAAAATAACACGATCTACTTCAAAACATTGAGCATGCAATGGAAAATATGAAGGATCTCAAAAAGCGAGAAGATCGAAAACATTCAAAAAGGTTAAAACCTTTGCATGAAAAGCGTCGAGGAAAGAGAAATAAACCTCCCTTAATGAAAATCATAAGTAAAATTTTTATTATTTTAATTAAAAAAAGATTCTTGTTAATATATGTCTCTTTTGATTTATAAGATGATAGTCAAACTTTGTAACCAAATATGCCATGTGAAATTGAGATTTCATCTCAAGTTTCAAAACATATTTTTACTCAAGTAAGTGAGGTAGTGGTTACTACTACTTATTTTGCACAGATAATAATTCAATCTTGGTGATACATGTCTTTTTGTACATAGGATAAGAGTTTAGTTTCTCATTCACAACCATTTATGGCGTATTGAAAAAAGATTTCCTATCAAGTTTCAAACCATTATTGTATTCAAGTAAGTGATGTATTACTACTACTTATTTTACATAGATAATAATTCATGCTTAGTGATACATATCTTTTGTACATAGGACGAGGGTTTAGTTTTTCATTCACAACCATTTATGGCATGTGAAAGGGGGTTGTTCTTCACAAAATTGGAAGAATGTGGAATTATAATTTAATATTTTATAAAATATTTTTGTTGTATCAAGTTAATTACGCAGTTGTTATGCTGGGTAAATTGCTTTATTTGTGTTGGAAATTTAGACACAAAGGTAGATTGGGTAGTTGAGAGGCCTCTACTAATTGAATTAGAGGTTACCAGTTCGAACTCCTTAGCATTTGCTGGTTTTGGTGGGGTGGTTCCGGAGCTCCATGGCACTAGTTCCACCAAATGTGGGGATATCTTACTATCAAAAAAATATTATATTTACTAGATTTGTTTTATTTCATATTTATTTTATTTTCTTTATTGGAACTCAAAAATTTAACAAATGTAGGATATAGATGAGTGGGGTCAAACTTGTTCAAAAAATTGTTATTATTTGATAAAAATATCATAAGTTGTCTATTACTATTATATGTCTACAGATAGTTGAATGCCTTAAAATGGACCTAGGCCTACGAATATTACTTATCCGAGCATGAATATGTTAAGAGACAGTTTTTTGAATATTTATAAGGTATGTTTGTTTCTTCTAATCTTCTGCCAATGTATTTTTGAAAATGATCTCTAAGTCTGCAGGTGAGGCTACGGCTAGTTTAGAAAGGCTTCATCAATGTGCTGAGAAGGACCTACAAACTTACCTCATTGCCAAAGCTCCTTCTAATGATTTTAATGGTTTAAAAAGGCTTTAATTTAATGATTTTAATGGTTAGAATCCATTTGATTCGTTAGTGAGCACAATGTGGAAATCTGGACTTTACTCATTTCTTCCCACTACTAGATTGGTATATTCCAAAGTCTACTCACAAATTGCGCTTCTTAGACATGGTTAGTAATGACTATATTCTGGGACGATACCACTAGATTGTTAATTCTGGTTGTTCTATTTATTCTTCCTTAGAAATAAGTGGCGGCATGAACAAAAAAGTATTAAAATCACTAAGTGCAATTGATACTCTACTACCAGTCCATAACTAGCCATCACAACACATACAAAAGGAAATGCAAGTGTTAAAACAAAATGACCATTAGTCTAAACCAATCTTCCAGCAATATAAACAAAATAACAATCAGATACACTAGAAGTAATAAATACCCAAGCAATTGTAAACAACACCAATTTTATAAATCTCAAACAATTGGATTACATGTTAGATTCCAATGAGGCATTATCTCAAACAACACCTTATAATCATAACATAAGCAGTGATCTCACTATCGATCTCCACAGCGAGATTTATTTCTCTCTATCTCTTTTTTCAGACACAACCAACAATCTTGATTCATCTCTCAATTCAAGTTCTTTCTCACTAATTCCCATTTACGTCTCTGTCTTTTTTGTCGATTCACACCATATTCCACCGTGGACAAACATTATTTTCTCAATGTTGGTATTCAACGCCAGTATAAAAAATATAGACTTACCAGTCTCTGTCGTTTGTCCTGGAAATGAATTGCTCGCCGGACCAATATTCCAATTGTTTCCTCAATCTCAACTGTGACAGGAAAATTTTAAGTTTGCCCTAGGCTCGATGGGCTCATTGCCGGTGGCTTCAACTAAGCAACATTTGCAACTCCGAAAGCTTTGCAGCAATCTGTTAGTTTATTAGAAAACTGGGAACATTTGCAACTTTGGCGAGTCATTGATTGTGAATCCCAAGTTATGATAAATTCAAGAGAATTTTGGAGTGAAAAAATGAATCGACCTAGCGGCGCTCGATAGTCTCTGCAAAAAGCTTGGCATCGAGGGACATTAAGCGGGTTATTTACGTAAATATATATATTAATTTAACAATATACGAAAATAGGTTAAAAATTAACTAATTACCAAAATCG
>QLOD02000013.1:17300906-17318054 GCA_003260245.2 Sideroxylon spinosum | reverse complement strand
GGAATGCAGTGGGGCTAACATCGTGAATGACGTTAGCCGGCTGATATTAAACCTTCGTCACACGTTTGTGTTTTTTTATTTTTTTTTTTCTTTTCAGTTGAATTTTTTTTTCCATTTTTTCCTTTCTAGGTTGGTTGAGACCGACAAATAAAGATTAATAACTAATAACCGATTTACTGATTCTTTTTAATACAATAAAAAAAATTGTATTTGCGTCAAATGAAGCTTAACGTGAAGGTCACTGTGACAAATACTTTTAACACGATTAAGAGAGTATTTGGTGTAATAATAAAGAGATAAAATAAGATCATTTGTGATATTTGTAATTTGTATATTAAAATAAAAAATAAATTGAGTTTAGAAATTTCTAGAATTATTCGATTGATTACACATCAAACGGACGCTGACATTATTTCATGGAGGCATGTTTAAATTTTGTTGCTTAGGGAAAACGGCAAACTGTCAAACTAAATGATGGCACGTCTCGGAATTTACGTCATGCTCAGGGCCAAACACATATAAGAAAAAAAAAGAAAAAAACTGTATTTGAAAAAAAAAAAAAAAAAAAAGTTGATAGTTCGACTATTAGTTATTAATTTTTTAAATTTTTTTAAATGAATAAATTTATCACTTTATATTTTAAATTTAAGTATTAATTCAAATATTCTTACAGATTAACGATTAATTTTATAATAATTATCTAAATTTTTATAATAATTCAAGTAACAATTGTTAAAAAAATTGAAAACGTAATTTATGGGTATAATTAATTTTTATAATATAAAATATGTTTTATAAAAAGTGAATAAGATATGTGTAAATACTCTAATTTTTACAATAGTTAAATTTTTATTATAATATTTTATATTATATTGATAAATTTTATTTTTAAATATTTTAAAAGGATTAATTTAAAACATTTATTAAATTAAACAAATTCATTAGTCAAAGGATCTCGAAATTTTTTTTAAATATAAAAAATATATTATAAATAAATAGAAATAAATGTACAAAATACACAGGGATATATCCACTGAAATAATACAATAGGAATCACAATTCATAAAGAACTTTCAAACCTAATGCTTTTGTTTGAGGGTATAAAAATTTAAGGGATAAATAATACTGTATGATTAATAATAATGTGATGTAATAGATGGATGATAAGTACTATCATGATATGATGTGTTTGGTGTGTATAAAGGAGAATGGTAAAAATAATGGGATAAGTGTATGAAATGACTTTATTTCCCTTACAATAAAATTAATATTATCCATTATATTTTTATATTATCTTTATGTTAATTTACTATATTTATACCATTTTCACATTTAATGTATAGTTATTAAATAATACTATAGTATAATGTAATTTGTAACATATTAATACACATTATAATATAATAAATTAACAATATGGATGTTTTAATACATTGGTACGTACATTAAACTAACATTATAAATAATGTAATAATATTGGTGTTAATATATTAAAATAATATTATAATACACATGGTTGTTATATTAAAATAATAATATAATATAATGTAATATATATTATAATATATAGAAAGGTGGGCAAAAAGGTCGTTTTGCCCTTATTCCAATGGATAATAGTCATCATACCATCTTCTCCTTGTAATTGCTTATACCTTATTTTTACGTTATAAACATTCTGAAGGTACTAATAATCCCCTCACACTTTTTTCAACCAAACGCGGGATTAAAGTGGGTCTCACGAACATCTAGTCTAATCCCAAGCTCTAATCCAACAAATAAATATAGCCAATATGAACAATCCATGATATGTAAAAATAGCGTACAACAAATAATAAATTAAACAAGTCCAAAAGAATTATCCCCACTAAAGTTAAGAGTAACTACCAACAAAACATCAAAGATCCAAACCATTAACCCAAGCAAGATAACTCAAATTATTTCATGAAAATTTTAGAAAAATCTAATAATTGAGAGATAATTGAATTTTTGAAGAAAATCGACCCCCTGTTACAGAGTCGGAGAAAACAGCAATGGCTGTCAATGATTACAACAGCACAATTGCAAGTGACGAGAAATAAAACTAAAGGAAATTTGATTCTCAAATTTAGGGACTACGGCTATTGATATAATACATTATTTACTAGGTCGAAAATGAGTAAACTTCCATAAATGACCTTATCTTAAGAGTTTTAAAAAATTTATTTTAAGAATAAAATTGTAAATATATAAAAATGTATTATATTGTATTTTATTTTATTAAATGTTACTTAACGGGTACCCCACAGGTTTCGGGTATCGGGTACCCTACAAGCAAATCCCAAACCCACACAAGTATTAAATTTCAATCTCAAACCCGTCCTAATCCCATTAGGGTATTTTCCAACAGTTTTTTATCGGGTTCGATTGGGTCAAATACCCTCACATACCAATCCCATTGACATCCTTAACTTCGAGTGGTTATATTAAAATTTAACCATTTGGAAATATTTTTTAATTAAAATTAATAATTTTATCCAAATTGTTAAATTTTAATAATGGTCTACAATTCCGATGTCCCCTAGCTGATATCTACTAAAATACCAACCCTCCTCTTTATTGATACAATTAAATACAGGTGATGTTAGATGGTAACAATAAAAATAATAAAATTAAATACAAGTGATACATAATAAAATTTAGGATAGTATACAAGTGATACATGATAAAATTTAGGATAAATTAAATTTATTTTCTTTTATTATTTGGGTAATTACACTTAGTACTCAAAGAATTTTAAAGCTACACTTGCCTCCCCTATTTTGAAATGTTATTAACATTTGCCTTCTTCTGATAAATCAACTGTTAAAACTTTAACATAATATGTTAAAATAACATAAAATTTTAGATATTTTCTTAGTTTATCTCTCATTCTCTTATATTTTTATTAGCTTTCTTTACAAAAATTCCTAAAAATAAGTAAAAAAAAAAAATTTTGGGAAATTTTTGCAATAAAAACTAATGAGATGCGAGAGAGACGGATAAAATAAGAAAACTTGAAATTTTGATTGGTTTGATATTATATATTAAGTTTTAGTAATTGATTTTATTAGAAGGGAATTAATGTTAATAAAATTTTAAAACAAAGGAAGATAAATGTAACTTTTAAATATCATTGGTGTTAAGTGTAATTACCCAAACGTTTTTAGTATTCTTAAAACATGAACTTGGAAAAAAAAACAAGAATAAAAATAAAAATACAAACTAAATGTCAACTTAATCTTTTAATCATGATTACAATGTCAAATCAAACGATGAACTTGTTAACCTTTAAGCCCATTGTTTTGAGGGTAACAAAAAGGAAGTTTAAGTAAATAAGATGGAATAAAAAGAGAATGAAAGTTAATTATTATTATTATTTTTTGCGATATGTGAAAAAGAAATAAATTATAAAATAAAAATATAATTAAAAATACTATTATATTTGTTAAAATATATTTATTTGTGAGAAATATTTATAAAAATAACAAAAAATATGAAGGACAAAATAGAGAAAATATATTTTAAAATATTTTTACATTCATTACATCTCGAATTAGGGGTGATAGAAAATTAATTAATGGAGAAGAATAAGTTACTTTTATTTATTTCTCTTATATTTTATTCACTTTCTTCCAAATAATTCAAACATTTTCATCTCTCCATTTACTAAATTTCACATTGATTCACCTCAACCTAAAAAAAGAATAATGTCATATTTGGTAGAAAAGATGGTGAAGATGAATATTCCTTCTTTTGTGTTTTTTTGTTAGGAAAAAATGAAAATAAAAAAACATGCACATGCATATATAATCATTTAAATTTTATTTAAAAATCATTTTAAAATAATGTAGAATCTACAATTTGAATAAAAAAAATCTCATTCCCTTTTCTTCTTTTCCTCTTTTTCTCTCTTTATCTTTCTTCATCTCTCTTTTAATTTTCTCTACCCAACATGGACAAAACAAAAAATGCTCTATTTTTTTTCTCTCATTTTCTTTCCTTCCCATTTTCTTCCCAAAGCAAACATTAGAAAAAAAAAAGTCCTTTCTCCAATTTTTCTCTCTCCAGTTTTCTTCCTCCTATTGTTTTTTTTTTTTTTTCAAAACAAACACATTATTAAGGCTGTGCAAAACATTATCAAAAATCGAAAATCGAACCGAAATTTTTAGTTTTTGGTTATTTGATTCAATTAATTCAGATAATGATTCAGTTTCTGTTATTTCTTAGGACCCAAATTAAATTCGGTTCAGTTCCAATTATTCTTCACTCAAAACCAAAATAACCAAAAATCAAATTATATGTAATAATATAAATATAAAAATAAAAAATTTATAAAAAAATAAAACTATAAAAGCATCAATTTTGGAGAAAGTATGAAAGCCTAATTTACTTTATGGAATTGTTATGGATTAAGCACGTGGAGCTTGATTTGGTTAATATAATAGATTAATGTAACTTTAATGTGGTCAGTGGACTTAAAAAAAATAAAAAAAAAAAATTTTTGTACAGCAGGTTTAGGTCAGCAAAGTATGTATTAATGTATGTATCAAAATTAATTTTTGTTTTTTTTTTTTATTGATGAGAAGCATATATATTGGTGTGTGTAATTTTTATTAATTCCAGCATTATATTTAGGCATTTAAAAGTCATTTAAATTTTTTTTTTACAAGAAAAATGTGGAAGAACCAAATAACTAGGTTGGAACTGAACCAAAATATTTCGATTCATATCTCTATGTTTAATTCTGACATTTTGATTAATTACCTGAAAAAATTTGAAAAATTCAAGTAGAATCAAATAATCAAACTGAAAGTCAAATAAATATCCCTACACAATATATACGTTTACTTCTCGAATACGTCCATTTGATTGAATTATAAAATTGAATATATATCTTATTTGCACTATATTATTAGTTATGGGTAAATGAATAGAATTAGTAAACTTCTTGAATAAGTGGAAAGCAAAGCAAACTATTTATATTAAACAATAATTGTTATAATTTATATTATAATATAATGATAATATATAAATAATAATAAAAAGTAGCAAATAAAAACTTAAAACGAGATATTATAGTTGTGATAAGAAAAAACAATAGAATGGTTTCGGTTAAACTCAAAATAGAAAATAATATAATTAATATTAGTACATCATGAGTTAGATTAGATAGACAAATTAAAGTGTAAGTTTGAGATAATAATGATAATTCATTCCAGAAATACTAATACTGAAACAATTAGTTATGAAATAAGACTTTAATGGTCAAGTAGAAAAAATGGTGGAATTTATAATATGGTTGGATATGGTTTTAGTGACAAAAACAAAGAAGAGTAAATTATATTAAACTTTATGATAATCTATAATTTAATAATAACAAACACTTAGAGTTTAGTAGGTAAACTTAAAATAAGATGGCTTATTTCAACTAGACTAAAATATTTATTATTTGGTTGTGTATAATGTATACCAAATATTGTTTATATATTTTGTAATTTTATAATATAGAAATAATAAAATTATATTTTTATGATAGCTCAAACCTAAAAGTTTTCCTAAGCCAATTATAAGTAACCTAAAAACAAATCCGAGCACTAAAATAATAAGCAGGTCTCATTGGCTATATCTACCTTTGAGTACATGGTGAGGTTAAAGAGTTGTGTTACTTGTGAGCTACCTATAGGACAGCTTGTTAAGGGTTTAGCATTATATTAATAATTGAGTTTAGCTTGGACGTTTTTTTTTTTAAGTTTGTTTATTAAACAATCTGAGTTCAATTTTTAAAAAAAATGGGACATGAAGCTCAACAGCGTATAATTTATTATATTACAAGAGTTATTAGTAATGTTTATTATTGGAGGGATGCATGCACAATGTATGTGGTTATCACTTCTTTTGTACAATCTAATTGGGAGTTGTAGTAAAATGATATGGTAGTTAAAATTCTGAAATTTATAAAATGACTTAATTAAGGATAATTTCAAAAATTATTTTATTTAAAATTTAAATTTAACAGGAGGTTGATGGATTTTTTAGGAAAGTAAAATAGTCTGACTACAATCAAGGCTAATTTTTAAGTTTCGCGCTTACCTTTATTGGTCTATCTTTTATATAATAGTATAGATTATATATTAATATAAATAGATTTCATATATTTTAAGAAATCTGTTCGTTTTAAATTTTATATTTTTAATGGGGTTTTTAGTTCTTTACTTATTTATCCATTTAAGTTGTGGTGAACTTATTTTTAATTATTAATTACTTTGAATGTTAGAATTTGACTTATCATGAATACTATTTATTTTTATAATATATATTGGTTAATTTAGTAATAATTTGATTATATAAGATAAATTTTATTTATTTTTGAATATTTTACATAATAAGATTTTAGCTAGTCAACTTTAGTCTTATAAATTTTTAATGAATCGAGCCTAAACACAAAATGTTTAGACTATGTTTAAACTAAACTGGCATGAACCTATAAAATACTACGATTTGCCTATACTTAAAGGCACGCAAACAAATAAACATATAAGACCAAAATTAAAATAAAAAACTATAAAATTGTGAGACCTAAAAAACCTATAAGATGAAATCATTAATCGAAAAAGATTATGAGTCATGCATATCATTTGATATAAACATACCTTAACCTAACATTGAAAAAAATAAAATAACACATCAATTAATGAAATAGACCAAGTCTAGAAACCTATTTAAAGCAAAGAACCGCCATCAAAGTATATTATGAGTGTGCATATCACTATTACTCTAACACACATTGACCAAAACATGACTACATGATAGTATAGTCAAGTAGTTCTTTCATTTCATTGCATATATATAATAGTCAACAATTGGTTCATGATACAAAAATATAACACTTATGTTGCTAGTTTTCAAAGGCTTCACAAAAATAGCAAAAATAGAAGAATAGTTTACAAAATGTAAGGCTTACATAATATCTTTTCTTTACAAAAGGATTACAAACACAAGTCATCAGATGTGTATACTTTACAAAATATGTCTTCCCAAGAATGCTTTACAAAAAAATATATATGTTCAACAAAATATACGCCTTCAATCATGTTCTTCCCAAAAAATCATCAAATGGTCCTAAATTTCTTTCACATTAGTTTTCAAAATGTTCATGTGTTAAGTTCAATGCACTTTCTTCAATTTGGAGGATGAACAACAATCTATTTGATTAGAAAAATATCTATAAGTGATGTACACAAGCCATATGTGCACAAACAGAAATAGTAAGGGATTAAAATGTACCTTATTTCTATTCCATTTATGCATTACAGTCCTATTCTTTCTCATGAATATCATCGCTTCTTCAAACCAACCCTAAAAATGTTCACCATGCTTGGATTAGTTTTTGTGGGAAAAACATATCAAAAATAGAAAAAAATGTAAATTAAGAGTGTTGTTGATGCATTTATGGTTTTGATTAATATAAAACCTTATAACAGAATCTCAGGATATATAATGTTTGTAGTGGAATTTCTCTTATCTTTGGGTAGGACACTTATATGATCAAAAGATGTGCATCTAGATAAAGTAACATATAATTATCCATGACTAAATACTTGCGTGTGCAAATCTATCCCAACAAAATTTTCATATTCTTCTTGTGATTTATAATTGGTTAGAACATATGCCAGTCAAATTAGAAATTGACGTATTGTTAATTGGAAAGGCAATTTTGATGATAAAGAGGTTAGAGATATCCCTGGGATGAAAGCTAAATTGCTGAACTTTTCTCTAGTTAAAATCAAAGCTTTGATTATATAAGTGGTGCACCTCAAGACCATCATTCTTATACCATTTCAAAGTCTAGCCTTAAGCGTGATATTTCTTAACAGCATTATTAGACACTCTACTTTCAATTCTGCCTTAAAAGATGGAAACTCAGGAGGATCTAATGAGTTTAGATACTTATTAGGATAGCAGTAGGTAATAATATGATCAACTTCATCACCTTCAGACATTTTATTTACTGCTAAGTAAACATTTCTCCTAAAGAGATATTCATTGCAATTTTATTCATGGCACTGACATCCTTTTACGTACAGAAAATTTTGTTCGTTCAATTAGAAATAAATGAGTGGATGTGTCAGCTAAATTCAATTATGAATAAACTACAGATATTAATTCATTCAGATTGTAAATTCTGTATATTGTTAATAGAAATTGTATATTATTCTCGAGACTAGTCGTAACCTACAATAATATTTTAAATCAATAAACACAGATAACGATAAGGATTTTTTTCATAAAAGAGAAATAATATCTATAAGAAATAATCAAAAGAATAATTACCTCCATCAAGAATTTTACAAAATTATCATTTTCAAGATTTGTTTGATTCAAATGCATGTTCGAATCCAAAATAAAAATATTTATGTTGTTTCACAGGAAATAGTGCCTCAATGTTGCATTGGCAATTTACTCGTGAACTCCTTTGGTTATTTGGCAATATTTATTAAAAATATCCACTAAGTACAATAGTGATACCTCCAAATGGCTTTTTACTATTATAAATATCATGAAATGTGTGATCTACTTATTTTACACAATGTTTATGGTGCATAGAAATTTCATCCTAAATTATGAGTTTTGTTTCAATAAATAGTTCTATTTGTAATGATTACTTACTAAACCCACATAATGAATCTTCTAACACATCCAATGGGATGGTGAATATGAAATGTGTAATGGGACCTCCCACCAGTAATGGTGATGTAATTCCAAATAAAGCCAATGTAACAGTAATATACCAAGGCTATGACATTGTAATGTATTACACAGAAATGTTTTCCCTATTCTAGTACCACTACTTATAAAGAACATAGTTCCTGATTGTCAAACATAGAAGAAATGATTGAGCTGTATGCCATACGTTGTGTACCATTAAGATGATCAATATCATATTGTACATTAGCCTATTACGCTTCAACTTCGAGTTGTTGATGTTCTAAAACCAGTTTACTACCAACTAGTGTACTCCAATTTCGAGTTGGTTGTGATATGGGTGGAAAGTGAGCTAAACTCTTACCTAATTTTGAAGCGAGTGATTAAGAAAAAACAAACTATAGTCCTTAATTTGAGCCACAGTTGGATTTCAAATGTCAAACAATTTGCGAATCTTATGTGCATGATCATCACAAATATGGAACGAAAACTTTTTCCATGATGCATACGGTTTTAATAGAGAACACTATCAGAATCCTTAATTGGTATCCAATTTTCATTCTTAGAGCCTCTTGAAGACATTATTTCCATTCATCATCATCTTCGAGAAGTCCTCTTGCAACATATGCTGCTTTGAAAGTTTTGTGTAAGACATTATTGACCATCCATAACGATTCAAAAGATTTTGACTCTTTGATAACAGTTAGTAGTAAATGCATATAAAATCTCTCACTGCAATTAGGTCAAACAAATTGCATTCTACCAATCATGAATCTTGTTTTTCTTAGTTTCCACGTTTTATTGGACTTATTTCAAAGAAAACACTATGGAATTTCTTGGGAGGTGGGCCGATTTGCATGTATATTGTTTGTATACCATTCAAAAAATAAAGTAAGTGTTGACCTTTGATCAGTAGCTCTAGACTTTATTGTATTAAATGATTCCATGGGATCAAAAGCCCCACGATGTATTCCACGTAAAATGGAGTGCCAATCATATAACTAATGACACATTTTCATGTAAATGATGACCTAATATGTGCCAGACAGCTTTTGAAGGTCCAATATATATTGCAACGATGTATTGTTAGATCTCATTTCATGATCCTAACACTATGGTTCTGTGATCATAGCTTTTGTAAATGTATTTATGAAGATGATTTTGATACTAATTTGTATTTGGCTTAATTGAAGCTTTGTATCATGCCCCTAACCTTATAGTTCGGGACAAATATCTTAGGAATATGGAAATTAAATAAAATAAATAAAAACCTATACCAAGGTCAAGTTATAATATAATAATAATAGTCAAAGCATTTAATATCACCTTTCATTCCCATTTTAAAACGATTGTAATGGCATCATCAAAATAAAATCCAATGTCACACTCTGATGATACAATCTAAGGCTTACACAACTATAATAAACTTCATCATAATACCATCTCATAAATATAAATAAGTTTAGGACCCCTACCTCAGGTTGCACAAATAGAAGTATAGTCATCTAACAATAAAATAAAATAACCACTAAGCCAATCTGTTAGTCTCAGCTAAGCTCTGAGTAACTACTCCTGGGCATGTTGGCGTTACCTGTAATAAGGATAGGGTGACCACCACCACCTAGTAGGTAGGACTATACCAGTATGCACGAGTGAACAATAATCAAACATTTTACATAACTCACAGCAATATCAACAAAATATAATATAATAATGCAAGTATAATGCAATGTTCAATACATTTTCTAATTTCCATCGACCTCTAACCATATCTTGAGATGGATGACAATTAGCAAAGCACGTGAAGCTTCCAACCGCACCGTTTATATTTACGACGAACGTATATTTCAATAAATTCTAAATCGAAAACTGAGTTACACCTCATTGGTGTAAGATTTAGGAGAATTAAGTTACACCCCTTGGCCCTTCTGCTAGGAATCAAGTTACACCCATAGTTAGGTAGCTTAGCTTATGCAAGGTTCGACTGCAATTCAGAGAAAATCTCATATTATCAATTTAAGATTAATGTCTCAACTCCAACAACTAAGCTCTAGCCATATGTATGAACCGAAGATCATCTAATATTTTCAAAATCTCATTTTATTATTATTACTAAAATTAGGATTCTGTCTATATACATGACCCTTACCTCGGCACATCAATACTATAAACATGGCACTCTCAGCCAATCATCAATCACAACATTAACCAGATAATACAATTTCAGCCCCATGCACATGATATGTTCAATCATGTAAATAAATATCATTTCAGTATAAAAATGAATTTCCATTAGGCTTGAGGATGATTTGAAGTCCATTTAATCTTTATAAATTAATAACTAATGGTTTTAGGCATAAACTATGTTTTAAAAACTCAAAATTTTTAGCTTTCAAAAATCCAACCAAACCTTGTTTTAATCCACATCTAGACTAACCCCTGTTCGGACCGTATTCGGGCAATAGGCTATTCAGACCCTTATCCGAACCACAGTGCCTAGTAACCCTTTTCTCGGTTCGTTTTCAACATACTTTGAATTAAAATACCCTAAATCATATATTCAAATCACAACACCAACAATCAATCATATATAAACATATAAACATCATAACAATATGTTTATCCAACATTTATTTCAACAATAACTCACAATAATGCAAAATTTCAACATATGTATGCATATATATACACATCCATATATACATATATACATATAACCACAAATCAATTAATATTCCACTAAATCCAGCAAATGATATATCAAAATCATGCTAGCCACAAGTATAAATATGTATATAAGTTCCACCTATCTCAAATTCGAAAAAAGAAAAAAAAAATAGAAAAGACCAAGTTTTGAACTGATTTCTCTCATCTCAGGCCAAATCACCAAGAACGATCACCACCATGGTAATCATGGTGTTGAATACTAGCCTGATCCATCAGTAATCCTCTTTGAATCTCACTTTCTTTCTCTACTCTCTCTTTTTATTATCTTCTTTCTTTCTGTGTCTAGAAGGGTTGAAAACATTAGGAAGAAAAGAAAGAAGAAGAAAAAAAAAATAATGGCCATTTAGCCTAATTGCCCAACCTAATATAGCTCTAGGTCAAACTTACTCCAAAACAATAAAATAAACCCAATCATTCAAACTCAACCTCAGGTCCAAATATTTAATTAGTCCAAAACATCAATTAAATAGCCAAAATACCGGGTATTACACTGTGATTTTGCTTTTTTATCACTTTGTAAGATTTAGGTCATCAAGAAGATATGAAGTCTCATTTTCTCCTTGTATATTTGTTCAAGGATGAATTTAATTTTCTAAAACCAAGAATCTCATTAAGAGCTTTGTCAGGTGCACCTAGATCTCTTGATTGTCTAGACTACGTCTATCCGGTAACATTAGAAATATCAATGGAAATCATGAATAAGAATAAATTATCGTTTATTTATTGTGCAAAGTAAAACCTATTATCATTTATTTATTGTGTAAAGTAAAACCTAAGAGCAAAAAAAAAAAAAAAAAACTCAAATTATGATGTCATGTGTGTTCAACAAAGAATTTGTGATAGGTTGATATTGGTTACAAAAAAATAGAAATATAGAAGTCGAAAGGAAAATTAGACAATGCATCAGAAATATAATTTATTATAACATCACAAGCTGCATCTGCCAAGATAATAGAAAAATATATTTGATTTAGTCAAAGTATTCACATAAAATGCTCTTTTAAAGAAAATAGACATGCCAACGAACAAGAAAACAAAAGAGTAAAATTTTTTACTTCAATAAGCAAAAATTACAGACTACTATAATTTTCAAAATAATAACAACTTATGTTAATTTTCAAAATAATAACAACTTATGTTACTCACAAAAATAATAATAACTCATTATATTACTTCTCTAAAAATAAGTGTCCATACTTACTTATATGCATTGTACCAAGTAAAAATGGTCAACTTATTTGGTATTTAAGTGAATTTTAATTTACTCAGATAGAACTAATAGTAAAGCTGTGGTTGTCACTCCCATAGTTTGTTGAATGTTGTACTCTATCGTCAAGTGTTCACAAAAGATTTAGTATCAAGTTAGTGCGGTGAAAGTCTATTCATAGCTAAATCGAACACCTTAAAATGAAAAACAATATGTAAATTGATTTCTTCCTTACAATGAAAATCAGTATCTTTTTTAAATGAAAAACATCTTATGATTGTAATCTTCCCATCAATTCAAAATTGTTCTTAAAAAAAGCATATGTAAAGCAGAGAATATGTATTGATAAGTATCAAACTTTGAGGAGAATGCAATAAAATCAAAAGCCCACCAAGCAACAGGTTAAGCATCCAATTAGAATTAAAATCAACATTTCCATTTTTTTTTCAACTTTTACATTGGAAAAGGCTAGCTAAAGTGTAAATATTCCATGCTTGTCGGTTTCAATATATTTGCAATCCAAACCCATAAAAAAAATCTAACAAAAGAAAAAAAAAAAGAAAAAGAGCAACATGGTAATGCTTGTCAGTTTCAATATATTTCCAAACCAAACACAACAAAACACTCACAAAAGAAAAAATATGGGGAAAAAAATAGCATAACGTGGAGTACCTGCTAGAGCTTGCTGGTGCTTCTATTTCAGAGTATGTACTAAGATCGTAACCCATCAAAAAAACCTATAAAATTAAAAAAAAAAAAAAAAGTAATGGGGAGTATCGCTGCTACTTCAATTGTAGAGTACCTGCTGGAGCTATTGCTTAATCGCAAAGTACTTGTTGGAGCTGCAAACCCATCAAAAAAATTCACAAAAGAAAAAAAAAAAAAAAAAGAACAATGGGGAGTACCTACTGGTGTTTTGATTGTGGAGTATCCGCTGGAGCTGCTAGTGTTTCTTTTCCTTTTCACCAATCTATTGGTTCAGTTTTTTTTTTTTTTTTTCCTTTCATACCTTTGGTTTCTTTGAGACTATAGGCATCATTTGTGGTAGAGGTTTTGGAAATGATAATTGATTGGATAGATTTAGGCGAAAAAGATTATAAAAATCTCAGCCATTGATTTGATATGATAGTAAATCTTAGCCATTTATTAGGTTACGTATTTTGAAACTTTAAGCTGTCTTATTATATAAATGTAACAAACAAAACTTGATCATGGTAAAACTTAACTCCATTGACTTAGTTCAAGTGAGTTAAGCTTATCTCTATTATATTTGATACCGTAGAAAATGTGAAAGGAATGAAAAGTGGAAGGAAGAGGAGAAGAAAGAAAAGTAGATGAAAAATCATCCTTTTAAATATGTTTAGTCGAGTGTAAAAATATAAGATATAAAAAGGAATATTATGTATGAATATATTATTTTTTTGTACCAAAAATTATTTGAAAAATAATAGATTCCACTTTCTTTAAATTTTTATCCCACTTTTCTCTTTCCCTTCTCTTATCTTACTCTTTTTTTTAGCTCATTTTAGGGGGTGTTTGGAGCTTCAAAAACAAAATAAAATATGGTTTGGGTAATTTTTTAGTGTTTGGAGTTTAGCCACAAAATCAAGTTTTTCAGAAATGAATAGTACCATTTGAACGAATTTTCGTCCGTTCGAACGGATTTTGGTAGAAATTTTTTGATTTTTGCATTGGAATTTTTGACTTTAAATCCATTCAAATGAATTTTTGATCCATTATAATGAATTTATGTCAGAATTTTTCGAAAGTTATTGAAAATTTTTTGAAATTTGTAGAAATGTTATTGAAGCTTATAGAAATATTATTGGAGTTTGTAAAAAATTTATTGGGGTTAGTAAAAATTTGTTGGGATATATAAAGATATATAAATTGATAGAAATCTCACAAATAAGAGGTGGCCAAAATATGTTAAAGGACGACATGAGAACGTGAAAACTAAATAAAATAAATAAAATTTAATCTAAATTCAATTCGCAATGAATTATGATCATCAATACATCCAAAATCATTACTCATGCTCGTATAAAATAATCTTTGAATATATCACCGTCAACTAATCAATAACATAATCCACTTAAAAACCATTCTCAATGACCCATCCAAGATTCGCACAGTCAAAACATATACTATAGTCATGCTTATATCTCTCAAAATAATGATATTATGAAGATAGGATGCAAACCAACACTTGGGTCACAAAATCTATAATATCAAAAAATTTAACTCAATTTGGAAGAATAAACACAATTATTATTATCTATAGTTAAGATCAGACTTAGGCTACTCAAGCTTGAGCTGTCTATGTATCTTACTTCAAGAATTAGGTCATCGTCATTGTAGTTCTTAACTTTATTATTCAATGCAACTTATCTCTTTATCAACAATTTAAACATTAAATGTCATTGTAAATAACAACCTCAGTAAATTAACACATAATAATAATAATCTATGTAATCTCAAGTAATAGGATGTGATAGAATGCAACATCAATGCACACCCTAATCTCCATCTATCCCCAACTTTATTCTAGGACGGGTAATGCTTAGCAAAGTACGCGGTATCACCAATCGCACCGTTTAACGCTCATGGAAAATAATAATCTCAATATATAATCATAAGTGGGGAACCATGTTGTACTCCTACCGATTTAAGACTTAGGGAAACCATGTTACATCCCCTGGCCCTTCTACTAAGGAACTATGTTACACTCTTAATCAGGCATCTGCTTGACTTAAGTAGGGTACGATCACTGGTGGGGAACCATGTTACACCCCTACCAGTGTAAGACTCGAATCGTGTTATACCCTTGGCCCTTCTGAAAGGAAACTGTGTTACACTTCTAATTAGGCATCTGTCTAACTCAAGTAAGGTTCGATTGCAGTCCAGATAAAATCTCATAATAATATCATCTCGAGATTAACGTCCTAACTCTAACTCTAATGACTAATCTCTAGTCATATATATCGACTAAGGATCATTCGATATTTTCAAAGTCACATTTTTATTATTTTTCTCAAAATTCTAGAATCCCGTCCATATACGTAACTCGTGCCTCGGTATGTAAATATTATTAACATGGCACTCTCGGCCAACCAATAATCATAATATCAACCGGATGATGAAACCCCCGGTCCCATGCACATGATATGCTCAACTATGTAGTATAAACAACAATATCTTAACATTATAATAAAAGCATGATTGTTCAATCATCCATAATGACATTTTATAGTCATAAAATTTCAACATATATCCATCATATATGATGTGCCATTCAAACCAGGTCAAAAAAATACCTTCTCGTGGGAAGAGTGCTTAAAGGGCAGGGGAAGAGTGCTTGAAATTTAAAACGCACGGGAAGACCATTCTAAGTTGCAAGAAGAAATTGAGAGCCTCCTAGCCTCATAGGAAGCCTATTTTGAGCTACTAGAAGCTCGATTAGGCACACAAAACACCTAAATCCTAGCTCCTTAAGCCCGGAAATGATACCAGAACCAACAATAACAACAACAATAATATATATCTCAATATCATGCAACAAAACTAAAAAATGAACAAGATTGAGCATATATATACAAACCCATAAACATATATAAACACATATATATGCACATATACTACCATTTACCAAAATCATCATATATATACATATCCAAATTATACTAACAACATATAGAACATGTATATAAGTCCCTTTTACCTTGAATCAGAAGACAGAAGAAAAAAATAAGAAATTTTGTGTTTTGGTTTCCAAACTTTCGGTGTTAATTTCTCCTACCTCTAGTGAAACCACTCAAAATGGACACGGTCATAACGTTTACGATGTTAACTATTACCCCGATCCACTGACCTTCATTTTCGGAATTCATTTTTCTCTCTACTCTCTCTTCTATCTCTCTCCCTTGGTTCTGAAATGGTTAAGAGCAAAAAAAAAAAAAAAAAAAAAAAAAAAAAAAGAAGAAAAAAAAAAAAAGAAAGAAAAAGAAGAAAAAGGGTGGGCCCTTGGCCCAATTGTTAAACCCAAAATCAAATTGGGCCAAACCCAGCCCAGAAAAAGTAAAATCGATGAACTCAATCTCAGTTTAAATATTTTATTAACTCAAAATAACACATTAATAGCCAAAATTAAATAACAGGTATTACAGATTGATTTCATTTTAAAATATGGATTTGATTTGATTTCATTTTAAATTATGGATTTGATTTAATTTCATTTGATTTGATTTGATAAATGAAATTTTGTGTTTAGAACACACATTTAAATATTAAAACTGAATTGAAATTCTATATTTTGAACTTAAATAAAATTGAATTAATTTGAAAAAAGACCAAATTTAACCGTATTATAGTTAATATATTTTTTATATTTGAAAAAGATCAAAAATATTCAGTTTATAGTTTTTATTTTTCTGGATAAAAGAAGAGATTGTTTCCAGTTATGTGTCTAAACAAATAATAAATAAATAAATAAA
>QLOD02000013.1:17183929-17199696 GCA_003260245.2 Sideroxylon spinosum | reverse complement strand
GCCCCTAATCTTCTCGTTCCTAATCCTATCTCTCCTTGTGATCCCACACATCCATCTTAGCATTCTCATCTCCGCAACTGTCATCTTTTGAATATGATTATGCTTTACTATCCAACACCCTGATCCATACAATAACGCTGGTCTTACCGTCACCCTCTAATACCTTCCTTTCAAACTGACGGGGACTTTTCGATCATACAAGACCCCGAAGCACTCCTCCATTTGGTCCATCCGGCCTGAATCTATGCCTTACATCAGTATCAATCCCTCCATCCTAGAGTGCTCAAATGTTGATTTCGAGCATTTCAATTTCTGGGCAGTTGCTGATTCAAACAAGTTTCGTCACAGTTCTAGCTCTGCTCTTGATTCAAAACACATCTGGAACTCCATTGATGCTATGATACCATTTGTTGGGTATTATGTAATTAAACCAGGCAAGAACATGAAGACAAACAAGATTGAGTAGTTCGGAAAACCATCTATATCCGCTGTTGATCACTTGCACTATAACGATTATAATGGATTATGGTGTTTCACTCTTTCCCTCAGCCCTGCCTCTACATACGTAAAACACAAAGCCCAGCCCTTTTTCCTCAGTTTTTCTGAACTACCCATTGCCCACCTCTCCTCTCCATTTTATACACTTCTGAAAAGGAGAACCAATGGTCACAAAACTGACCATGACTCCTATCAATAGAAGATAAAAGGGAAAACTGAAAAAACCCTTGGCTGCCCATGCATATGGAGTGGATATTCAACAGTTCTAATAGAAAATACCAACAAACATTTTATCCAATTGTCGATAAAACTAACTCTAATAATGTCCAACTCCTCTCCGGAGGCAGTGGACCAAGTAGATGACATCTAACTAACTGAGCAGACAATTAAGTCAAATAGAGACCATATAAACTCAGAAACTAACGATGTGGCCTAATATTTGACCTACCTTAAACCCAAATCAGGGTTGAAATTGCACCTGATTCCTCCTATACTAAGGTTCCTACCAACTGAAGGGGTGACGGGTAGCACACGAGCTCACCTGCTCATTTGCTGCCATGCATGTGCTATTATCACAAAAACATGGCATAAAGTAACAATTATTTTGTCAGGTAGAGGAGAAAAATAAAGTATAGAATCGTTTGGAGCTCTGTAAAACCCAACAGATCTCCATAAATCTCTATGAAATTCAAGTTTTCTACTCACTGTATGAATTGCGAGACTGTAATTTTTACTAATTTATACTAATTTTTTTTTTTCCACTCCAAATACCCTTTCAATACAAACATGAAATTAGAAATATTCTTCCTTACCTCCTTGCCTCTCCACGTATGGAAAATTTTTAATTATACAAATAAGTGAACAAAAAAGAGAGAAAAAAAAAAAAAAAGAAAAAAAGAAAAGAAAAAGGATGAAGCAACCCCACACAAAATAACAAGAATCAAAGCACAAAAATTCAACTTACGTTTCAAAGTTTGAATGTCTTTCCAGGTGAGTTTGAAGGTAAATATTCCATTGACTATGCCAAGTTGTGGAATAGATGTCGCTAAGTTGCTGAAATTAGATTGAGCAACATTTGTGTAATCCATAAGATTAATACCGCCTAAGCAAAATGGTACCCCATCTTCTGTCATTTGAACAGGACAGTCAATAACATCGACACCATCTAAAATTGCCTTCCTATAAGCCAAATCAGTACAACCTGGGTAGTCTCCACTTGATCCTTCGGATGATATAACCAAAGGCTTTTCTAAACTGACACGGAAACATAAATTAGATAACTAACAATTCATAATGGTAATTGGACAATACACAACCATACAGGCAGAAAACTACCCACAAACAAAACAGGAAGAACCAAATTTGTCGCACAGAAGAAGCGCTACAGAATGGTGGCATACCTTGCCCGGAGACATTTCTGCCTATGTGAGAGAAGCAGGCTGCAATAACATAAAAGTGGGCCAGCATTGTAAGAAAATGTTTTCAACAGTTAGTAGGACACTAGTAATAAATATGTAGTAATGCTCAAAACGTTCCATTCAACAACCTAGGTAAAGCAAACCTAGCATGCACTTGAGCAAGAAGCGCTTAGCACTCTACCAAAATAGGACTAATTATCACAAATGTGTAGCAGAAATGGAAATCATTCTAATTACTTTTTATACTGCAACATCACAACTTAAGTCATAAACTGGAAAGCCCATCTCATCAAACTCAGGTTCAGAGGTATCTGATAACTGAATGACAATTTAATCTACATTTTTATTCAATTCTAGTTGACATGCATTAGAATTATGGACAATTTAGGGGAGCAACGAACCAACCTGTTTATCAACAGCACAGGTTCAACTCGCGAGAAAACTTGTTTATGTCCGTTCATTTTGCAAATGGACCGCGCTTGGGGGAAAAAAAAAAAAAAAAAAAAGAAAAAATCATGCTCGTTAAGGCTAGACTCGGCTTACTTGTTTACAATAAAAAAAAACATATATGTACAACTTAAATATGTATAATATTTATAGTTCTTTTTATAAAAATATTTTCTATATTACGTAATAATACATTTCATAAATATAACAATATAACAAATAAAGTATTTTTATATAAAAAAAATTAATATTTTATACCTATTTTATATTATATCTTATACCTAAAGTAGTTGTCCGAGCTCAGGATCACCTAAGAAAATGAATCTGAGGTGTGCTAGACTGCGAACAAACGAGCCTTAACAATCGAAAGCTCAACTCAGCTTGGATCAAATCGTTGGCACCACAAGTGGACAATATAAGTATGATCAAATATCCAGTAAGAAGGAATATCAATTAGCATATAAGTTATAACCATGATAGAATATCTTCACCAAACAACAATAGGCTAGAAGCAGGTTATGTTTAGATCTGCTAAAAGATACTTACCAAAAAATCAATTTAAATCTGTTGTAAGCTGAGTAACATTTGCTGCTTATAAGCTAGAAAGCTACTGATGCAAATCCAAAGACTATTTTATTTTAATTTATTTTAGGATTTACGTTAAATAGGACTTTATCAGAGATTAACTTCCTTTGTTATCGGTTATTTTTATTTATTATTTTAGTTAGTTTACGTACAGTACGATTTCCAAAGATTGTAATCTTTGATTTTATTTTTATCTTCAACTATTTTAGTAATGTATTAGTCTATATAAAGGCTTGAGACTATTAGGAATTACATACTTGAATATTGAATATTATTGAATGACTACATTTGCCTAAGTTCTCTTCTCTTACCTCTCTTCGCTTGCTTATTCTTTCTCCGGCTTAATTCTTCTCTTTCTCTTGCTTAATGTTTCTTTATCTTTGCTATCAACTTCTTGTCCCACGTCAATTTAGTATCAAAGCAAATTCCTAGTATAAGGGAAAAAAAAAAAAAAAAAACTTAATAATTGTTTTCGGTTGTCTACGAAAACCCTCGATAACTATTCATCACCAACAGCCCACTAAACCAACACCCACCTTGATATATGCAAATAAATCAACTATTTTCTCACTGCTAGGATTACAAAGTCAACTGACGACCCTTCAAATTGAAATGATTCTTACTCGGCAATGGTTCAAGACAGAAGTATTCGATCATGTGTCAAACAATTATTTGACCAAAGCTTCTGTTATTGAGGACCAAGCAGCAGAGATTGATGAGGATTGCTTAGAAGTTATGGTTTAGGAACCTAACTCTGATGACTTCTATTTTTTAGATAATGAGATTGATGGCCAAATCAAGAGCGAATTGGTTGATGTGATGTCTTATCATGAAGTTGTGGCAACTACTAAGGCCATTTCTCTGACAAAACAAATATTTCCAGTTACATCACTGAGATCCTTGATTGCACTATCCCACACCTTGGGTTGAAGAGTTTGCCTAAAACCTTTAGTGTTTTTATGGATTTTGTCTTTCCTAATACTAAACTCCTCCCAATCCATTTTTAGGGGTTTTTTTTCTCAACATCTGTAAGTTCTGTTTTCTGAATCTCGTTCCTTCCACCCTGGAAGACTTACCGAGGACACTAGGTTTCTATCACCCCCCATGCCCGTTGATAAGCTCTGAGAACAGCTTAAACATCTGCTCTGTTAATGATCCAACCATTGAAGGAGTGCATAAATTTTTAACTCAATGGAGTTGAGCTTTTCTAATCGGCGGAAAATGATACAAATCCAAAGACTATTTTAATTTAGGATTACTTTAAATAGGAATTTATTAGCGATTTATTTCCTTTGTTATTAATTACTCTTATTTGGAATTTGCAGTGGCTTATGATCTCATGGTGATGAACACTTTTTCAAAAAAGGAGAGGAATATTTGGTGACTTATAAGAGTGACTTCTTAAGGACAAAGATTGACTTCTTAATTAGGAAAAGAGACCACTTAGCTTACAAAGATTGCAAGGTTATTCCCCGAGAGAGATTGACGTCCCTACATAGATTGTTGATCATAGATGTACAGCTCCAAAAGTGGACTAGAAAAAAATTATATAGATGCTCAAGGACTAAATGGTAGAACTTGAAAAGTGATAAGCAACTAGTATTAATGAAAAGAGTACAAGAGGAAAATGTTTGGACGGTAAATGAGAGCGCAAATAATATATGGGATAAGGTAGTAGAGTGTATTAGGAAATCTTAAGAAAATCTAAAGGGGGTACTCTGGCACACAAAGAGGCATAGTAGTGGAGCAAGGCCGTTCAAGACAACATAAGAGTGAAAAGAGAGAGTTTTAAATCTCGGCAAATGGATCGAAATGAAGCGAACTTCGAGAGATATAAAGAGGCAAAAAGAGAAACTATAAAGGTAGTTAGTGAGGCAAAAGCATATGAGGAGTTATATAGACGACTTGACACTAAGCAAGGCGAAAGAGAAATATTCAAGCTTGCTAAAGTCGGAGATAGCCGAAGCAAAAACTTAACCCAAGTTAAATACATTAAGGATGAGGATAAAAAGGTATTAGTAAAGAAAGAGGAGATAAGGGAACATTGGAAGAGCTATTTCTATCAGTTACTTTACGAAAGCAGTAGTAGTGACATACAATTAGGGTAGCTTACCACTTCTAAGGAAGTATTGAATCATATGTTCAATAGGAGAATCAGTAGGAAGGAAGTAAAAGAAGTATTGAAAAGGATAAAGAATGGGAAAGTGGTTGGACCAGATGGTATTCCTATTGAGGTTTGCAGGTACTTGGGGGAGAATGGCATAAGTTGCTTGACAAAACTTTTTCATGTAGTGCTAAAGAATAAGAAGATGCCTGATGCATGGAGAAAAAGTATTCTAATACCCATATAGAAGAATAAAGGAGATATTCAGAACTGTACGAACTACCGCAGGATTAAATTGATGAGGTATACAATGCAATTATGAGAGAGAGTTATTGAGAGAAGACTAAGAAGGGCAACAAATATTTCAAAGAATCAATTTGGTTTCATACCTAGGAGATCAACCATGGAGGCTATCTTCCACTTGAGGAGGTTAATGGAACAGTAAAGAGAAGGTCAAAAAAATTTACATATGGTGTTAACTGATTTGGAGAAGGCCTATGACCGGGTTCCTAGGGAGATTCTATAGAGAGTATTGGATAAAAAAAAAAGCAGTGTATGCCGCATATATTGGGACGATAAAGGACACGTATGATAAAGCCGTGATATCTATACGGACGGCTGACAAAAAGACTAAGGAGTTTCCCATCATAATTGGTTTACACCAAGGCTCAACGTTAAGCCCGTACTTGTTTGCCCTAGTTATGGATGAGATTACAAGATATATTCAATATGAGGTACCATGGTGTATACTATTTGCAGATGACATTATTTTAGTAGATGAGACGAGAGAATGATTGAATGCTAAGCTAGAATTGTGGCAGGAAACGCTAGAAACAAAAAGATTTAGGCTAAGTCGATACAAAACGGAATATATGAATACAAGTTTAGTCAAAGTAGGACAATTTGTAACGTAAAAGTAAGTTTGGACACACAAAAGATTGTAGAGAAAGAAAAATTTACGTACCTTAGATCTATGGTGAAATAGGATGGAGAGATTGATACTGATGTAAGTCATAGGATTCAGGTCGGGTGGACCAAATGGAAGAGTGCTTTGGGGGTCTTGTGTGATTGGAAAGTTCCCCTCAAGAGTGAAAGGAATGTACTATAAGATGGCGGTAAGACTAGCATTACTATATGGATTAGAATGTTAGGCAATAAAGCATAATCATATTCAGAAGATGACAGTTGCGGAGATAAGAATACTGAGATAGATGTGCGGAATCACAAAAAGAGATAGGATTAGGAACAAAGAGATTAGAGGTAAAATAGAAATAGCACCGATTGAAGATAAAATAAAAGAAAATCAATTAAGATGGTTCGTCCATAATATAAGACATCCAATGGAAGTATCAACTAAAAGGTGAAAAAGCATGGAGATTGCCAGGAATAGGAGAGGAAGACCCAAAAGAAGTTGGAAAAAAACTATTAAACATGACTTAGCCTATATGGATCTAACGGAAGACATGACCCTAAACAAATTTGATTGGCGTCGTCAAATCCATACAGCCGACTCCACCTAATAGGAAAAGGCTTGGTTTAGTTTATTAATTACTCTTATTTATTATTTTAGGTAGATTATTTTAAGTAGAATTTCCGACATTATAATCTTTATTTTATTTTATTTTATTTTAAGCTATCTTAGAAATTTATTAGCTTATTTAAAGGTTTGAGATTATTAGGGTTTATAGACTTGACTATTGAATATTATTGAATGGTTGCGTTTTCTTGAGTTCTCTTGCTTTTTCTACGCTTGCTTCTTCTTTCTCTAGCTTAATTATTCAGTTTATCTTGCTTAATCTTTCTTCTTTATTTACTTTCAACTTCTTGTCCCACATCAGTTACCTATAACCCCTAACCATTCCGTGTCATGAAACATTTACAAAGAGTGACTCTCTATAAAGAAAATAATACAACCAGCATCTAATTCAAGATTAAAATTATTGACAAACCATTCACTAATTAGGCCTGATCTTGTTGCAACTTGCATCCTTGCGAGAATATTAGGGATTTTTTTTTTTTTTTCCGAGGAGGTATGTCTCGTCTCTATACAACATTTTCTGCTCTCACTATTGACACCACAAAGGAACAACATAGATAAAAAATGGGAAACCAGCCTATCCACTCTCTTCCTACTATCTTCTTTTCCTTTGTATGACAAACATATCTATGGTGCCAGAAACTGTTTTTGAAAGCAAACCTCATGTCATGTTCAGTTTTCTTCCTTTCAGATTCCATCCATGTAGAAATATTTATGGTGTCCAAGTTATGCGTAATCACAGATGCAATACTTGATAAGATAGTAAAAAATCTTTAGAAAATTATTCAGTTAACCCCATTGAAATTTTAGATCAGAAAGAAGGCATGGGCTGGAATTATGGAACAGATAAATCTTTATGATAACTAACACAAGCATCAAAATTTAATATATAAATATACAAAATATTTTACTTGCCTCCACCCATATAAAATATGCCACATTTAAATATGTCAACTAATTGCGAATTGAATGTGCATATTTTTATTTATCTGGATAAAAACATTTTTTGGCCTTTAATGATTACATCATGAAGCAATAGAGAAATCTGGTGTGATTTCCACGCAATGTATCAGTTTTCATCTTTAGGTAAATTCAAGTCCACACGTCATCAAACACCAATTTTCGACTCAACACTTAAGTGGCCTCATATTTTCTTACAATTTGCATTTTTCCATGACTATATCCATGCACATAATGTTAGGTGCATTATTTTTGTTTAATGAAAATTGCCTGCCAGAATTCAAGTCTGTAACGTTTTCGGAGTGTCTAGAATCGAGTCTTGTCGGTCGAATCGTTCTTTGATTCAAAAAGATCACTTCAAACATTTTAAACGCAGGGAGAGAGGTCAAAGACAATTCAAGCACATAACAGTTTGGAAAATCCAATCGAAGGAAGTTCGACCACTCAAGACCCGCTCAAAGAGAGCGGCCTGTCGGGATTTTTCCTAAATTTCTCCATACCGCGCCTCTTTTTTGCCCTAATTGCATCTGAATATAAAAGGAGTATATTCAAGTGGCTTTTGGGCATCTATCCCAATATATTGAAAAAACACTAACATCTAAATTGAAGAGATCTACAAGTCGGGTTTAAGAACAATGATTGAAGATCTCCATCTTGATAAAGAAAAATGCCTCTAGATTCTTGGAGGTGTCGTTTGGGTTCAAGAACGAAATCAATCTTTAGGCTTGGTTAATTGCGGGTTCAAGTGGGCAAGAGAAGACTATAGTTAAGATAGGGTTTATTTCTATTTTATATTCGGTAAATCTCTTGTAACATTTTGATTTCATAGTGGATTGATTTTTGAATTAATCACATTATAGACTTGAGGTGTTACCTAGAAATGATTTTAGGTTTTCCCTCATTAAGATCTTGAGCCCTCACTCTTTTTATGATTGTGTGTGTTTATTCTCCATAGCAGTTTTTGGTTTTTCACATGACATCAAACACCAATTTTGACTCCAACACTTCTGTGGACTAGTGTTTACTTACAATTTTCATTTTTACAAGACTATATCCACGGTGCCATTATATCATAGAGATGATGAATGCATAATGGTACTATTATCTCATAGAGATGATGAATGCATACCAGCTAATATTTCAAAATCATTAGAAACCACCAAGCAAAAGATGATGGCATTCCAAACGAGCATTAGGATCCAGTTTCAGCAAATGCAGCTCTAACAACAATGACCAATAGGAAAACTGCTAGAATCTACCAAGCAACAATAAGGCCATGCCCAATTGTGCTTTTCAGAGTCACATTTCAGACAAGGATACCAACTAACAGATATCTTGATCCTGGAATTCAGGTGTTCCCAGGTAGTTTAAAAATAGTGTGATGAACAATTTACAAAATTAGATATCCATTTTGAAGGAACCATAAGGTGACAATGATCCACTGCATGTAGACATGTATAAAAAACCAGTGTCTCAGACCTATGAAATAACGAGTGATGAGTTTACCTATGGCTGCTGATGGAGTAATGGGGAAGTCAGAAATCACGCCATCCACAGAGAACAGTCCATTGTCAATGAACAGCATATACTCAGCTAAAGGACTATAACTGAAATTGTAAGCGAAAGGAACATCGTTTGCAAAATCTGATGCAAAGACTTCTAGTCCTTCTTTATGAGCATCCAAAACAACTGACGTTGAAGGCTGTAGGTATAGATCAACTACAGGCCATATATAAGTCTTGGGAACAAGAATTCCAGAAGCAAAAGTCTTGATAAATGTAAAATTTCTTAATAGAGAACCATAAGTTTGCTTAGTAGAAGGCTCAAGTGCATCCTGATGCAGAAACTGGAAGATGAGTTTTGTTTCTCTTGGCTTGCGAGCCAATATACTCCTCAGGAAGTTCACCTCTGGTGAAGAGATATAATTAACTATAGCACTTCTAAATATAGAAAGTACAAAACTTTTCATACTCAACTTTTGTTCGCTGAAGAATGCATCATTCTGCAGAATTATTAGAGAAAAAGTAAGGTTAGTTCAATTGCCAATAGTTATTCTAGATATTACACAATTCAAGGAAAATTTTGAAAGAATTCTCCTATTTTATCTTGAAAATAAACATGGAAACTTGCAATTCAAGGTTTACCTGAATATTCAACCATATTCCCGGGGCTGGTGGATTCAATTTCATAACCAAATCTTGAACACTAAGAATTGGGTACATATTTCCATCGAAGTAAGGAGGCCGAGAATAAACACCCTGAGTTACTGTCCATAGCAAAAAAGGTAAAATAAAAAATAAATAAATAAATAAAAGGTAGTCATTATTGCTAGCGAAAACATCACACCTAAAAACAGAAAATAAAGTTCTCCAATCTGAAGTAGGCTTAGTGAGCTATTCTTGATTACCCATTACAAAGACTTTGAATCCAATAATGCGACATGGACAATAAACCAATCAATAAGAGCCACAGCATTTTTTTTGTGTGCGCAATTGTTTTCTCTCTCCCCTTTTTCTGTCTTTTTTTTTGGGGTAAGAGCCCGCACCTACACCACTTAGCCAAGTGGTCGTTAGTGCGCAGTGTTAATATACATGCATGTATTTAGTGTATTTATTATTCATGTAACTAAAAGGGGAGCCTTGACGCAACGGTAGAGTTGCCGTCGTGTGACCTTGTGGTCACGGGTTTGAGTCGTGGAAACAGCCTCCTACAATGCAAGGTAAAGCTACGTACAGTAGGCCCAATGTGACCTGACTCTTCCCTGGATCCCACATAGGTGGGAGTTTCGTGCACCAGGCTGCCCTTTTATTATTCATGTAACTAGGGATATGTACCTAATATAGGTTCCTTGTATAGTATTTATTGTATGTGTACATTATATGAGTATAAATACCAAGCAGTGACAACCTATTTGGGCATGTCAAATTCTTCAATAAATTATTCTCAACTTTACACGGTATTAGAGCATCATATGTCTTCTATCTTCTGTGTCAAAGCACAGTGGAACAGTGTTGAACCAAAAGTCACATCCAACACCTTTGTCAAGCGTGGACTGTCCTATTTGGTTGCCGTTTCAACAAGTGACATAGCTTCGAAGGGTTGTCAACGTCAGGTGACCACCATCAGACCATTGTAGTCTCCGAAAACCACCACACGCGCCTCTCGTTCCTCTATGTGTGCGCCTCATGCACCTCCTTCGTGCCTAGCAATCACCTTCATTTGCTAGTTTATTGAACTTTTTCTCGTCACCTTCATTCCACAATCCATCTTCTCTACTAGTTCAAGGGTTGATTCTGGTTTGTTATCCAACTTGCTGTACATGTGTTGAAGGATCAAAAACGCAGTCAAAACTCAGTCATGCAAAGAAGTCTTCACTATCGTCACTGACAATCATTGGAGTGTCATTGTTTGGCGCTTATGATTTCTTCAAGTTTTCAAGAGTAAGTTCAATGTTAGAATTGAATATGAAACCTCACCACAAATGGCACATATAGTCTCTTCAGATTCTTCTACTAACAAGCATCCACAGATTGTAACTCTTCCTAAAGAAGAGTGTTCAAGAGTTCTACAATATCAAATAGCTCATTAGGCCTCTCCTCTTTCCTCTTCCTTCGATCAACAAGGTAATTCCATTACATGTCTCTCTACTCATTCTCCTCCCTCGTGGATTATAAATTCTAGTGCTTCCAATCACATGTGTGGAACTTTTTCATTATTTTTTGGTATTCAATATTCTACTTCTCTCCCAGCAATTACATTAGCCAACGGATTAACTATCCCAATCAAGGGTGTTGGTAAAGTCATTTCTTCTCCTTCTCTTTCTCTAGCATCATTATTCTGTGTAACTTATTTTTCTTTTAATCTTACGTCTATTAGTAAATATACCAAGCATCATAATTGTTCAGTGACCTTCTTTCCCAATTTTGTTGTTATTTAAGATATCAAGACAAGGGAAAAGGTTGGTGGAGGGCATGAAGCTGGAGAAGTCTGCTATCTTGATATCGAGGTACGTAGAGCTTGTCCTGCAATAGCTTCCCCCTTAGAAATTCATTTTCGTCTTGGTCATCCATCATTGAATAGGCTAAAATGCATGGTTCGTAGTTTACATCATTTACGGCCTCTTAATTGTGAATCTGTCAGTTAGGAAAACATCATCGTGTACCTTTTGCTTCCAGAGTTAATAACAGATCATCGAGTCCATTTTATTAGTTCATTCGAATGTTTGGGGGCCTTATCGACTCACTTCAAAGTTGGAGTTTCAGTATTTTGTCACCTTTGGAGATAATTTTTTTACAATGACATGGCTTTGTCTGATGAAATATCGTTCTGAACTGTTTTCCATTTTCAAGATTTCTGTACTGAAACTAAAACTCAATTTAATATATCTGTGCGAATTCTTCCTAGTGACAATGCAATAGAATACTTTTCCAAACGTTTTACTGATTTCATGACCTCTTCTGGTATACTCCATCAATCTTCTTGTTCTCATACTCCACAACAAAATGGGATTGCTAAAAAAAGGAAGTCGCAACTTATTATAACAGCTCGGTGTCTACCTTTTTCAAATGAATGTTCCCAAAATCTTTTGGAGTAATGTTGTTTTAACTACGTGTTATTTAATCAATGGCATGCCCTCTTTTGTACTCAAAAAACTAACCCCTCATTCTGTGTTGTTCCCTAACAAACTTTTGTTTTCTCTTCCAACCCACATTTTGGGTGCGTTTCATTTGTTCATCAGCTTACACCTAGGATTGATAAATTAGATACTCGTGCTCATAAGTGCATCGTTTTTGGGGAATTCTAAATTACAAAAGAGGTATCATTGTTGTAGTTCTCTTAACCGATTCTTTATTTGTGCAAATGTCACTTTCTTTGAATATACCTCATTTTTTTCTCATTCTCAACCCCAATCTATCTTTGATGAGTCTTCCTTTTCCTATTATTCCAGTTGAGTCTAGTCACCAAACTCCTTTGAGTCCATCAACTCGTTTGTCTTGCCTGACTTGCAGGTCTACACCTAGGTCGAGAAGTGATTGCTCCACCTCCTGCTTCCAGCGCTCCACCATCTGCTTCTCCTATACTGCTAGCTCCTATAAGTGATTTAGATATTCATATTGCTCTTCAGAAGGGTACACATTCTCGCACTTCTCATCCAATTTCTCATTATGTATCTTATGACATATTATCACTTTCCCATCGTTCATTTATTACATCTTTACACTTTGTTTTTGTTCCTAAAACTGTCTCTGAAGTACTTTCTCACCTTGGATGGCATTCTACCATGGAAGATAAGATGTATGCTCTTCGAGCTACTAATACTTAAGAACTTGTTTTTCTTCCTCTTATTAAGTCTGTGGTTGGTTGTCATTAGATTTATACTGTCAAGGTTCATCCTAATGGTACTATGGACAGGTTAAAGACATGCTTCGTTGCAAGGAGGTATACTCAAGTTTATGGTTTAGACTTTTCTAAGACCTTTTCTTCTGTTACTAAAGTCGAGTCTGTTCGTCTTATTATCTCTCTAGCTAAAGTCTATCATTGACGTCTCCACCAACTCAATGTAAAAAATGTTTTTTTGCATGATGAACTTGCTGAGAAAGTATATTTAGAGCAACCTCCTTGGTTTGTTACTCAGGAGAAGTTTGGATTGGTTTACAAACTAAGAAAAATATTATATAGCCTGAAACAGTATCCTCAAGTATGGTTTGGCCGATTCAGCACTATTGTCACTCAATTAGACCTAGTTCGGAGTGGAGTTGATCATTCAGTCTTTTACCATCGTTCTTTTAAAGGAAGGATTTAGCTCCTTGTGTATATAGATGACATTGCTATCACAGGAGATGATTCTCAAGTTATTATTGATTTGAAGATGTTCCTTCAAAATAAGTTTTAACACCAAGGATTTGGGACAACTGAAATACTTTTTGGGAATTGAGATTGTCCAATCACGTATGGGTATTTTTCTCTCCCAAAAAGAGTAAGTTCTTGATTTGTTAACTGAGACAATTTTGATAATGAAAAGGTGTTAGTAAAGGAAGAGGAGATAAAGAAGCATTGGAAGAACTATTTCTATAAGTTATTTAACGAAAGCAATTGTAGTGACATATAATTGAGACCGCTTACCACTTCTAGGAAAGAATTAAATCATATGATCTATTGGAGAATCAATAGGGAGGAAATAAAAGAAGTACTAAAAAGGATGAAGAATGGGAAAACAGTTGGGTCAGATGTTATCCCTATTAAGGTTTGCAGGTGCTTGAGGGAGGATGGCATAAGTTGGTTGACAAAACTTTTTAATGAGTACTAAAGAGCAAGAAAATGCCTGATGCATGGAGGAAAAGTATTCTTATACCCATATACAAGAACAAAAGAGATATCTAGAACTGTGCGAACTACCGCGAGATTAAATTGATGAGCCATACGATAAAATTATAGGAGAGAGCTATTGAGAGAAAACTAAGAAAGACAACAAAAACGTTTAAGACAATCAATTTGTTTTCATGCCTGGGAGATCAACCATGGAGACTATCTTTCTCCTAAGGAGGTTAATAAAACAATATAGAGAAGGTCAAAAAGATTTACACATGGTATTCATTGATTTGGAGAAGGCCAATGACCGAGTTCCTAGGAAGAATCTATGGAGAGTATTGAAAAAGAAAGGAGTATGTGTCGCATATATTGAGACGATAAAGGACATGTATGATAGAGTCGTGACATCTATACAGACGACTGGCAAAGAGACTAAAGAATTTCCTATCACGATTGGTCTACACCATGGCTCAGCGTTAAGCCGGTACTTATTTGCCCTAGTTAAGGATGAGATTACAATACATATTCAGGATGAGGTACTGTGGTGTATGCTATTTGCAGATAACATTGTTTTAGTAGATGAGAGAAGAGAAAGAGTGAATGCTAAACTAGAATTGTGGCGGGAAACGTTGGATACAAAAGGGCTTAGGCTAAGTTGATGTAAAACGGAATATATGAAATACAAGTTTAGCTAAAATAGGATAACTGGTGGCATAGAAGTAAGTTTGGGCACACAAAAAAATTGTAGAGAAATAAAACTTTAGGTACCTTGAGTCTATGGTGTAACAAGATGGAGGGATTGATACTGATGTAAGCCATAGGATTCAAGCCGGATAGACCAAATGAAGGAGTGCTTCGAGTATTGTGTGACCGGAAAGACCCCTCAAGGTGAAAGGAATGTATTATAAGGTGACAGTAAGACCAGCGTTGTTATATGGATTAGAGTGTTGGGCAATAAAGCATAATCATGTTCAGAAAATGACAGTTACGGAGATGAGAATGACAAGATGGATGTGCAAGATCACAAGATGAGATAGGATTAAAAACAAGGAGATTAGGAGCAAAGTAGGAATAGCAGCAATTGAAGATAAAATGAGAGAAAATCGTTTAAGATGGTTCGGCCAAGTTAAAAGGCGTCCAATGGAGGTACCAGTTAAAAGGTGTGGAAGCATGGAGATTGTCAAGGGTAAGAGAGAAAGAAGGAGACCTAAGAAAAGTTGAAAAGAAACTATTAAACATGATCTTGTCTTCATAGATCTAATGGAAGACATGGCCCTAAACAAATTTGATTGGTATCGTCAAATTCATATAACCGACCCCACCTAGTGGGAAAATGCTTGGTTTGGTTTGGTTTATTGAATAACGGTTAGCATCAATGGCTTGAAAGTCATTATTGAATATTTAATGAAATATTAAATATTGAAAAAAAATAAAAGTAAAAGAAAACTGTAAAAGGAGAATAATGCTACATACACGTCATTGTATTTACTTAAGCAAATATTTTAACAAAAAATTAATATCACATCTTATTTGTTGAGGGAATCATTTTGACTTAACTGTGTTTAAAAATGACTGTGCTTTTTTTTTTTTTTCTCTCTCTCCCCAATAATAAAAAACTAAGGAAAGAACATTCTTCAACATTCCTAAAACTAATAATATTATTGAAAGCACTAGAAAAGGGAAAAAATAAAAGAAAACTGCACAACTACGGGAGAAGGGCGAAGGGCGATGATCCAACAGCAGCTGAAGGAACGATCGATGATCGTGTACAATTGTGGAAGGGATGTCGACAATCTTGTATGAGTAGCCACGGCAAGGCTAGAACATTCTTGAACATTCCTAAAACTAATAATATTATTGAAAGCACTAGAAAAGGGAAAAAATAAAAGAAAACTGCACAACTACGGGA
>QLOD02000013.1:17166614-17179348 GCA_003260245.2 Sideroxylon spinosum | reverse complement strand
TATATATATATATATATATTTTGTTTCCGCATCAGTTTTCCCTTCCATCTCTTGATGAGACTTGCAAACACTTATGGTTGCTTCTCAGAATCCTTCAGTTGAGGTTGATTCTACTCAATCTACTGTCACTACTCAGACTAGGACAATGGATGGACATTCCTCTTGAGACACTGATGCAGGAGACTACAATAACAAAGGCAATAGATCTCGACTTAAATGCACACATTATGGACGTATAAAACACCTTCGAGAAAACGTTGAAAGCTTTATGGTAAGCCATCCCAAATGGCGCATATTGGTACTACCGAGGCCCCTCCTCCTCCCACTGATACAATCCTTAGCAGTGAAATTCATACTACTGCACCACTGACCATGTCCAATAAGGAATATTCCAAGTTTTTCTAATATCAGGCCGCTTATCAAGCATCTCTTCCAACTACTTCTCTAACGCTCAAAGGTAATTCCATTACTTGTTTATCTATCCATTCTCCTGCCCCACGGATTTTGAATTTTGGTGCATCCTATGATATGTCTGGAACATCAAATCTATTTTCTCAAATCAAACATTCATCTACTATTTCTCTTACGACAACTAATGGTTTTAGTAATCCAATCAATGGAATTGGTACGGCTCATCCCTCTCCCTTTTTCCTTTTATCTTCCGTTCTCTATGTTCCTTCTTTTACCTTTAATCATATGTCTACCAGTAAACTCACTTCACAATTAAATTGTTTAGTAACCTTTCTCCCTCATTCATTCATTTTTCAGGATCTGATGACAAAGGAGAATATTATTGGAGGATGTGAAACTAAAAGGTTTACAACCTTGACCCACTTTTTAGGCAAACCTCTATAGCCTATGCTATTATGGCCTCACCATTAGAGAGTCATTACCGCCTTGGTCACTAATTATGTTCCCTATTTTGAGTAAATTACAATCTTTAAATTGTGAATCTTGTCACTTAAAAAAGCATCATCATGCTTCCTTCTGCTCAAGTCAATACTAGAGTTCTATAGTCTTTTTATTTAGTTCATTAAGATGTTTGGGGTCCAAGTCATTATCTAAAAACTCACTTTCTAGAACTTTGCGACTTTTGTGGATGATTTCTCCCAAACAACTTGGCCATCTTTAATGAAAGATCATTTTGAATTATTTTTTATATCCTTCAATCTTTATGTACTAAAATACAAACTCAATTTGAGAAACCCATTAAAATTCTTCACAGTGATAATGTACAAGAATATTTTTCTAACTCATTCTCTAATTTTATGTCCTCTCTTGGTATGCTCTATCAATCATCTTGTTCTCGCACTCCACAATAAAACAAAGTAGCTAAGAGAAAGCACCTTCATCTCATTGAGACCACATGATGCTTACTTTTTCAAATGAAGGCTTCTCGAATTTCCTAGAATGATGCTATTCTCACTGCATGGTATTTGATTAACCAAATGCCTTCATCTATTCTACGTGATCAGTCTTCCCACTCTCTCATGTTCCCCACACAGTCCTTTTTCCCTATTCCGTATGAATATTCGAATGTCACTTTTGTTCACCAATTTAATAGTTGAGTCGATAAACTTGCTCTTCGAGCCCACAAATTTGTCTTCCTTAGGTATTCACAACTACAAAAAAGACAACATTGTTTTAGTCCATCAGTTCATCAATACTTTGTGACAATATTACCTTCTTTGAGATAACTTTTTTTTTTTAAAGTCTTCGTCTCTCTCTTCCTTGGATGAAAAGTCTTCCTTTGCCATCCCTTTCAACTTCCATTCCTAGTTACCAATCAAATCGTCCGTCCACTTCTAGGTGGCTCAATGGTTTTGACTTACAAGTTAATGCCAAACAGCAAGATAGTTAAACCACCTACTACTTCTGTTGTTGCAATGCCTTCTCCTAAGTCTTGAGATAATATGAGTAACAATCACTTATCCATCGCTCTTCGAAAAGGTAAATGGACTTCTCATCCAATCACTAGTTTTGTTTCCTGTCATGCATTATCTCCATCTTACGATGCATTTATTTCTTCTACATCCTCTATTTTATTCCTAATTCTATGCATGCTCTCCACCTCTGTTTGGTGTTCTGCGGTAGAGGAAGAGATGCCAGCCGTTCGAGTTAATGTTACTTGGAACTAGTCGGGCTTCCTTCTTGGAAGTCCAATATTGGTTGCCATTGAGTCTACATTGTTAAAGTGCATCTTAGTGGCTCTCTTTGAAAGCTCGCTTGGTTGCCAAAAGATATCTAAAGGTGTATGGCTTTGATTTCTCCTATACTTTTTCTCCCATGGCTAAGATCACATTTGTTCGACTATTCCTCACATTGGCAACCACTTGCGATTGGTCTCTCTACCAACTCAACGTCAAAAATGCTATTCTACACAATGACCTAGAGAAAAAAGTTTACACGAAGCAACCTCCCAGGTTTGTTGCTCTAAGGGGAGTCTAGAGTATTCTGTAAACTCCGTACGTCCTTATACAACCTCAAACAATCTCCTCGCGCCCATTTTGGCAAGTTCAGTATTGTAGTTAAAGAATTTGGCCTAACCCATTGTCGAATTGATCATTCTGTATTCTACCGATATTCTACTCACGAGAAGATCTAGCTCCTTGTTCATGTTGATGACATGGTCATTACAGGAATCGATACACAAGACAATGAGTTGAAATCCTTTCTCCAAAAGAAATCTAGTACTAAATTTTAGGGTCATTTAAATATTTCTTGAGTAGTTAGGTAATCAAATCACATAATGGTATTGCTTTATAACAAAACAAGTATGTTCAAGATTGCTCTTTGAGGCAGGTATGTAGGGCTCTAAACCCGTTGATACTCCGGTGGATCCTAATACAAAACTCATTGCAGATAAGGGTGATTTGTTAGAAAATCCATGTCAATATCGTAGATTAGTAGGGAAACTAAATTACTTGATAGTAACGAGGCCAGACATTTTTTTTGTTTTTTCCTATGAGTGTGATTAGCCAGTTTCTAAAATCTCCTCGAACTTCTTACTGGAATGCAGTTATTAGGGTTCTGAGATAGCTAAAAAGAGCATCAGGGAAAGGTTTTCTATATCAAAATCATGGTCATACTTCCATTCAAGGCTGTACAAATGTAGATTGGGCAATCTCACCATCAGATAGAAGCTCCACTACTAGTTAATGTATCTTTGTTAGAGGAAATTTGGTGTTACGAAAAAGTAGAAAGTAGATTGTAGTTGTCAAGTCTAGTGCAGAATCAGAATACAGAGCTATGACTCATAATTCATGTGAATTAATTTGGATACAGCATATGTTGGGAGGATTTAGGAGTCCATCATTCACAGCCTATGAAACTATTGTCTGATAATCAGACTACAATATATATTGCTTCTAATCTAGTATTCTATGAAAGAACAAAGCATATCAACGTGGACTGTCATTTTTGTCAGAAAGAAGATATCATCAAGACAAGACATGTCAGATCAGAAGACCTACTTGCAGCCTTATTCACTAAAACGCTAGGGAATCCTCGGATTACACACATTTGTAACAAACTTGGAACGTATAATATATAGACTTCAGCTTAAGGGCAAGTGTTTGAGATGTTGTAAATAAAGAAATATGATTAGATTGGTTTTGAGATTATCTATTTCCTAGAATAGGAGAGGTGATTAGGAGTGATTGATATGATTGATCCATTCCGAACATTATAACATTCATGTATATAAATATACATGATCTTACCCACAGTGGTTAAGCTATTCCATTCAATCTCTATTCTTGACATATTGTATGAGTATTTATCATAGATGACCAAACGTATGAACCATCATATAAAATGCGCGATATGTTTATGAAAGCATCTTCAACTGTCTCGAAGATTATTCCCATTGCCATTTAACATAATAGTATTACACTGATTCCATGAACAATTAAGCATTATGCTTGCTTAGGGTTCTAAGGGAAGTAATATATTATGCATCATCCCATATATAAACAATACAATTGTTAGAATATATCTTATATATAACCAAACCAAACCAAGCCTTTTCCCACTAGGTGGGATCGGCTATATAAATTTGACGACGCCAATCAAATCTGTTTAGGGTCATGTCTTCCGTATGTCATGTTTAATAGTAGAATATATCTTATATATATTTCATATATTTTATTACCATATATAATTAGCATATTCTAGAACATTATACTTTCCTTATTTTAGTTTATCTTAGTCTATGTATACCATTGTACTCCATGTAAATAAACACATCAATATAATCATTCTTCCATTTTCTCTTCCATTATTTTTTTCCTTTTCTAATATAGTATCAAGGCCCATGGTTTTTGACCTTGGATAGATTATGCCTCACCGCTGCGGTTTCTTCCCATGCTACCAATCACCGCCCAGATCAATGTGTTTCCATGTGCCTCCAAACACGCTTCCACATGTTTCTGTTATCGTGTTTCCACGCGCCGCCGACTATTCATTGCGCTTCCACATGCCTCCGACTATTTAACTCGTTTCCACGCACCACTTCGACTCACACTCAGCTTCCTTCAACGATCCTTCCACGCGCTTTCGACTGGTCACCACACTTCCACGTGCCTCTAACTGTTCAATGTGTTTCCACACGCCACTTCGACTTGCACTCGACTTCCATGCCACTACTCCTCATCCAACTTTACCTCAACTGATTTAGTCCGGTTCTTAGTCTCCAAACTCAAGTTGGTCTCTACTATATCTCCTTGAGTTTGCCGATGATGTTAGAATATATCTTTCATATATTTCATTACCAAATGTAATTAGCATATTCTAAAATAATTTACTTTCCTTATTTTAGTTTACCTTAGTCTACATATACAACCATTGTAGTACTTGTAAATAAACACATCAGCATAATCATTTTTCCATTTTCTCTCCCATTATTATTCTCTGCTCCATTTATAACAACAATCATGGGGGCGAAAAATAAAATGAGGTCAAAAAACATGTTTAAGACCACGAGAAACTGCAATAGAAGACTATCAAACATATAAACTTACAAACGACATTCGTCAGGTCATCAAGGGTGAAGTCCACAGAATACCATCCTTTCATAGATACCCCATTAACAGAGTATGTATTGGACTTGTTTTTGAAAACAATTCCAATGTCAGAACCATTTTCAAGGTTGAGATTTTGAAAGCAAATGCCAGCCCTATCTTTTGTGAGTTGTACATCGCACCAATAGATCACATTGGGTAAACTAAACAATCCGGCTAAATTGTAGGCAATTTCACTGGAATCAGGAAATATCCCGGAAAAGCCACCGCGAGCTATGACTAAAGGGCTATTTCCTGCAAAAGGAAAGTAATAAATAAGTTAAGAACCATATTGCAAAATAGCAATCTACCAAGTAACTTCTAGAGTAACATTATTTTATTTCGCAAGTTTGACTTCTTAACTATGGCCAAGCAGGCCATAGAAAATCACAAAAATGCTGTTCTCAAGTTTCAAAACTAAACCTGCTGGCATAATCCACTCATGTTATATGACTTTATGAAGTGGCACGATCAAGTTCCATACCTCTACTCAGCACTACTTTTTAATTTCCTTGCAGCCTTCACTATTTCATCTCAGATTACTTTACACAGCTTATAGACATGGAACCCCTTTTTTTTTTTTTTTTTTTTTAAAATAAGCGACAATAATTTTATTAATAACGAGAAAAGAAATTACATTTCAAGTAAATAAGATATCCACCTTGACAAAGTTAAATAAGAAAACACTTGCAAAAAGAGCTACAACAATTCAACTATTCCAATCTCAAAGTACTAACACCATCCAATTTCATGGACTCAATGTTAATAACACATCTCCCTCCAATTATGATGTATGAGATAGAGGGGAATCCCTTCGAAAACAAGGTTTGCGTATGCCCACAGAGATGCCAAAAACTTTCTTTTGCCCCATAAATAAGCCACGCATTGACTCTGCATTCAGAAATCCACAAATTTCTCCTGTCCAGCCAACAAATAGCAAAGAGGCCTACATTTCATATGATTTTAGCTTTAGGACCTCTTCCTAAACCCCAATATCTAATGATGAAGATCCGTTGACAAGAATTAGGGGGAATCCAATACACCTCTCCTTCAGCAAACAATCTCCTCCACAAACCTTTAGCAACAATAAAATGTAAAAATAAATGAACCGATGCTTCCTCCAAAGCCTTAAAATTAGGTATCAAAACCAAATGAGGTCTCCTGTTCTATAGTAAATTAGCTGTATTTAATTCTTATCAGAGATAAGCCAAACAAAAAGCTTAATTTTAATGGGAAAAATTTCTTTCCAAATCAAAGAAGCTCGAGGACTATTTAGAATACTAGAAGTAATCAAATCATTGTAAAACTTTTTGTAGAAATAAACACCAGATTTATCCAAAGTGACTAGTGAAACAAAAGAAATCAATAACCTTACACGCCTATACACTTCCTGAGTCATTCTATCATAGTCTTCAGGGAGAACTTAATATGCTCACCGAGGTGGGTGATTCCACCATTCTGCTGCCTCTTCAAGCATTATTTATACCAACTGTTCAACACCACCCATAAGATGTCACTAGTATTTGGTGACATTGGCAAGCAGACCCGCACAGAGTTCAAGCAACAGCCAAAATCTCCAATTTTGATTCTTTCAGATCATTTATCTTGGCAGAACGTTTTTCAAAAATACGCTCAGCACATAAAGTCCTGATGCTATGATGTTCATCAACTCACACAACACACAAACATCCCCCATAAATCATTCCACTTCAAAAGAATGCACTGATGTTGTAGTTGCTGGAACTTTTTATTGTATTGTGCACCTAAAGCGATTATATTTGTTTTGGGTTAATAAAATGGATTCATGATATAATCTAAAGTGATTCATACGATTCATTGGTTTATAGTAAGCATATAATCGTTTTGCTCAACCTAGAAGTTATTGATGATTTAGACTTCTAAAATACCTTTTAATTAAAGCAAGATAATTATCTCCCTTATATAAATATATATAACATCACTGATGTGGTCTCTTATGAGCAACGGCATCAAGGAGAGGTACAAAAATCTAATTCTTTTGCTGTGTTCAAAGATAAGACGTCATTTGATTTTCAGGAAAGTGCTTTCTGATAGCTTCCATAGGCATACGTTTACCTTTTAAAGCTTAATTTGTATCTGCATTCTAGATTCCTGATAAACAAAAGGACCAAAAATGTTAAGGCCCCTCAAACAGCATTCAGTCTCGGTTTCAATATGCTACTCTATTCATAATTGACGCAGCCACTAGTGAATATCAGATACAATTTATTGAATTTGATACCATAAAAATAAATAAAATAAAATAAAAAAACCTAACTATTGCAACAGCCCTGAGTAAAATTTTACAGCACTGTTACAGCCTATCTGATATCTTTGTCTCTAAACCCCTAAGGTTCTAGTTCAACCTTGGTTTGCTTGAGGAGACATACCAGACACTGGCTGGAGTACCCAAAAAAAATACTCTGTCCCCAAAGGATAATAATTAATATACGCGCATGCCCCCGCCCCGCCCCGGGGGGGGGGGGGTTGGGGGAATAAGTTAAAGGTCTAGAAATTGTCTTGAGAATACAGAGTACCAAATTACACTAACAAAAATTTCAAAATGAAAACTTAGGATTAATATAGAGAGAAAAAAGCAGAACTGGTATTTAAACAGAACTCAGTTTGGTAGCTAGGAAATTGTAGGAAACATTAAGAACGTAAATGTTAACAACTAAACACAATAATTTTGAGAATGAAAAATGATAAATCGATCCAAAAATAAATACATACTTAAAACTATGGATATTTAAGTTAATATAATATTAATATTAATATTAATGCTGGGTTGTGATGATCCCAAAGCAGAAATTGTTAAACCTAGAGACTATGTAATAAACCAAACCAAGACTTTTCCCACTAGGTGAGGTCGGCTATATGGATTTGACAACACCAATCGAACTTCTAGTAATCTTTTACCTCTCTTACTCCTTTTAAGTCTTCCTTTCCCTCTCTTACTCCTAGTAATCTTTATAATTTCATATTTTAACCGGTACCTTTATTGGACGCCTTTTAACATGACCGAACCATCTTAACAATTTTCCCTCATTTTATCTATAATCGGTACTATTCCTACTTTACCCCTAATCTCCCCATTTCTAATCCTATCTCTCTTTGTGATGCCCTACATCCATCTTATATTCTTATCTCCGCAATTGCCATCTTCTAAACATGATTATACTCTATTGCCTAATACTCCGATCCATATAACAACGCTGGTTGTACTGCCACCTTATAATACTTTCCTTTTACCTTGAGGGGGACTTTCCGATCACACAAGACCCTCGAAGCACTCTTCCATTTGGTCCACCTAGTCTGAATTCTATAACTTACATCAATATCAATCCCTCCATCCTGTTGTACCATGAATCCAAAGTACCTAATAATATTTCTCTATAATCTTTTGTGTGCTCAAACTTACTTCTACACCACCAGTTGTCCTACTTTGACTAAACTTACATTCCATATATTTCGTTTTGCATCGATTTAGCCTAAATCCTTTTGTCTCTAACGTTTCCCGCCACAATTCTAACTTAGCATTCACTCATTCTCTCCCCTCGTCCACTAAAACAATGTCATCCGCAAATAACATACACCATGGCACCTCATCCTGAATGTCTTGTAATCTCATTCACAACTAGTACAAACAAGTACAGACTTAATGCTGAGCCTTGATGCAGAACAATCGTGATAAGAAATTCCTTAGTCTCTCCGCCAGTCGTCTGTATAGATGTCACAGCTCTATCATACATATCCTTTATCACCTCAATATATGCAATACACACTCTTTTTTTTTTCTAATGCTCTCCATAGTATCTCCTAAGAAATCCGGTCATAGGCCTTCTCCAAATCAATGAATACTATGTGTAAATCTGTTTGACCTTTTCTATACTGTTCCGTTAACCTTCTCAGGAAAAAGATAGCCTCTATGGTTGATCTCCCAGGTATGAAACTAAATTGATTCTCTGAAACATTTGTTGCTCTTCTTAGTCTTCTCTCAACAACTCTCTCCCATGATTTCATCGTGTAGCTCATCAATTTAATCCCGCGGTAGTTCACACAGTTTTGGATATCTCTTTTTTTCTTGTATATGGGTCAAAGGATACTTTTCCTCCATGCATCAGGTATCTCCTTACTCTTTAGCATTATATTAAAAAGTTTTATCAACCAACTTATGCCATCCTCCCCCAAGCACCTCCAAATCTCAATAGGGATACCAATTGGCCCAACTTCATCGTTTTCAGTACTTCTTTTACTTCCTCCCTACTGATTCTTCTATAAAACATATGATTCAATTCTTGCCTAGAAGTGGTAAGCGGCCCCAATTGTATGTCACTACAACTGCTTTCGTTAAATAACTTGTAGAAATATCTCTTCCAACGCTCCTTTATCTCCTCTTCCTTTACTAACACATTTTCACCGTCGTCGTTAATGCATTTAATTTGGTTTAAGTCTTTGGTCCGCCTATCTCTCGTTTTAGCAAGAATGGATATCTTTCTTTCGCCTTCCTTAGTGTCGAGACACCTATATAGCTTCTCATATGCCTTTAAATTGGCCTCACTAGCTACCTTTTTGGTTTCTCTTTTTGCTTCTTTATACATCTCCAAATTCGCTTCATTTCGATCATTTTGCTAAGATTTAAAATACTCTCTTTTAACTCTTATCTTATCTTAGATAGTCTCACTCCACCACCATATCTTTTTCTATGCCGGAGCACCCCTTTGGATTCTCCTAAGACTTCTTCCCTACCCTCCTAATGCACTCTACTACCTTATCCCATATATTATTTGTACTCTCATTTACCCCCCAAATGTCTTCCTCTAGTACTCTTTCCCCTAATGTTAATTGCTTATCACCTTTCAACTTCTACTATTTAGTCCTTGAGAATCTAGACAATTTCTTTTTTCAAGTCCACCTTTGGAGCTGTATATCTATGATCAACAACCTGGTATAACCTTGCAATCTTTATAAGCTATGCGATCTCTTTTCCTAGTTAAAAAGAAGTCAATCTGTGTCCTTAAAGAGCCACTCTTATAAGTCACAAAATGTTTCTCTCTCTTCCTAAAAAAGGTGTTCATCACCATCAGATCATAAGCCACTGCAAACTCCAAAATATCCTTCCTTCTTTCTTTCTATTACTGTATCCATACCCCCTATGTGCTCCCATATATCCACCTACGACACGTCTTACATGATCGTTCAAATCTCCTCCCATAAAAACCATCTCTCCTAAGGGTATCTCTTGCAGCACTCCTTCCAAGTCTTCCCAAAACTTCTCCTTATGTCCATCTCCTAAACCCACCCAGGGAGTATAAGCACTAATTACGTTCACTATGTCTTCTACTAACACTAACTTAATTGCAATAATCCCATCTCTACAGCGTTTTACAATCACTATATCTTTCTTTAGGTTCTTGCTTATCAGTATGCCAACTCATTCCCCGATCTATAAAGTCCCATATACCATAGCTTATACACAGTCCTATCAATCTCTTTAACTTTCTATCCTACTCACCTTGTCTCTTGCAAGCAAGCAATTGCGATACGTCTTCTTTCCATTATATCTATCACTTCCATAAGTTTTCTAGTTAGGCTCCCAATGTTCTAAGTACTTAATCTCAGCCTTCTATTTTGGACTAGCTTCCTTACCCCCCCGTACTCGTCCAAAAAAGTGTGAGGACCCTTGCCTATTTAACACTGCACCCGAGCGCCGATGTAACAGTCCTTGCTCATTTATCATTGTACTCGAACCATACAGCATGTCGTTAAGAAAGGGACGCCCCCACGAAATTTCATTAAGTCTCAAATCCATGAATAACTCTGACTAAATATTGTGTTTGCTGTCGACTACTTAAAGCACAACCCTCCTCCTTTGTCCGAGCTTAGGACCCGTTATATCAAGGATACCCCGACAAAATTACGACCCTCTCCTATTCTACAAAACTTACATTTTCTCTTAATAATTAATTTCTTTCATCTTTATCTATTCATCTCTATCTCTTTCTTTTCATTTAAAAAAACATACATCTTTCTCTCTCCAAAACCCATTGTTCTATCTTTCTCTCTTACCAAAAAACATCTCTCTCTCTCCCCTTCACCCCCAAAACATGATTGAATAATAAATTTTTCATTTTAAACATAAAAATTATTAAAGTGGAATGAATGATAAAAATAACAATATTTGTAATTCCACGCATCTAGGGGAGGAGATGAACCAAGCTTTTTTCGAGCTATTCGAACTCAATTTGTAAAAAACTCGACTCGAGCTCGGTTTTGACTAAAACGAGCTTGAATCAAGATCGGTTTCTAGCTCGTTTAGAATAGAATTAAAGCCCAAACCTAGAAAAGTTCGGCTCGATAAAATAATATATTTGTATATATTTTATACTATTTTTATATTTTTATTAACATTTTTATAATAATTATTTATCTTATTTTAGACTAAAATGTCGCTTTGGTTTAATCAAGTTTATGAGTCGATCTTGAGCTTAAATTCTTTTTTATTGAGCTAAGTTCGAGCATATAGAAAAGTTCAAGACAAACTCAACACCAACTTAAACCCAATATACATAGTTCAAGTCAAACTTGAATAAATTAATATTTGGCTCGTTTCCATCCCTAAACACCTCTCTCTCTCTCACTAAAGTCCATTGTTTTCTCTTTCTCTACCTTTGAAAAACACCCCCTCCCCCAAAAAAAAAAAAAACCATAGTTGAATAATATATCTCTCGTTTTAAATATAAAAATTATTAAAGTGCTATTGACTTATAAAAATACCACTAATTATTTGTAATGTTTTATCTAATATTTTTGAAGGTTTCTTATCACTGTGAATTTTTTTTTTTTAATTAATGACATTTGAATACAGCTATATAAAAGAAAATTTTATACTATTAGAAATTTAGACAAATGCTTAACTATAGCAATAATAATTTGAAATAAAAATAATTAAAACATCTTTCTATTACAAAAATATTATTACTACTATATTGTCTACGTTAAACTTTTTCTTTTAATCTTTTTAAAGATTAGTATTTTTTGCCTGCATATTATATATAATTATAAGAATTTGGAATTCAATTTGTTGCAAAAGTATTAAAAATGAAATCTTATTTATTTTTTGGAAGGGAAAAATTTTTTTCAAAGGGGAAAAATATATTAAAACTTTTTATATTTATAAAAAAATAAACAATATAATTTTTTGTTTTTTTCCTAAGAAGGGGATTGTGAACCCGCATGATCTTAAACCTTTTTTTTTTATATAGCGAACTTTCATAGATGTTTTTTGAAAAGAAAAAGTATACAGTGGGTTTTGAAAAGAGATATGAGTGTTTTTTGAAAGAGAAAGAAAGAAATAGAAATAAATAAATATGATAGAAATTAATTTGTGAAAGAAAATTTATGTATTTTTTAAAAGAGAGAAATAGATGTAGATCAATAAATTTGGATTAAAAAAAAAAAAGAATGATGGAGAGAGAATCTAACTACTAACAATAATAATTTTTGCTCTATCATTGTCATATGATAGTAGCTAAATATAATTAAAAAAATATTAAAAAATATATATATAACAACATAGTTTATTGATTTGATATTTATATATTTTCAAATGTTAAATTTATTGAATGGTCAAGTTTAGTTATCTTTTCGATCACA
>QLOD02000013.1:17084831-17094932 GCA_003260245.2 Sideroxylon spinosum | reverse complement strand
AACAGGTCATCGATTTTGGCGTCCTTCCATTACTAAAATTGAGAGAATTCCCAATTATCTGAAATAGCCAAATTGAACTCTTTCGTTATGTTTGCGAGTCATTCTAGGAATTGTTTAGCTATAAAAGTAACCGAAGATGGAGCTTTATCATAATGTTGAATTTTTCTTAAAGCAAATGAAAGAGAAATCTTACGATTTTGCTCCATGGCTTCCTCAAAAAGAGTGGTGAGGAATTGTTGAATAGTAGAGATAGAGGAATCATATTCATAGTTGGTGGTTGAAGAGATGGATGAAGTTGTTGCAGACGCGGCGACAGAAGAAACATTAAGTAAATGGGAGGTTCGACCCATGAGCCTATCGAAAAAGGCTTGCACAGAAGAAAAAATTTCTTTGTTACTAGTGGCTATGCCCATCCCATCAGCTTGTTGCAAAATATTTTTTTAATATGTATATATCAGGTATTAGAAGAATGCAAAGTAGGGTACTCTTGCACGTACATAATCTTCTTTAAAGAACAAATGGTCGACGTCTATACCAACTTGCTTCTTGATAACTCTTTGATGTTTGGTCTCTTACAGAGTTGGGGATTTTCCCTTGGCCAAGTTGACTTTCTTGGTCAGCTTTATTTCTTCCTCAACTTCTTTTTCTTCTTCTTCCTCCTCCTTATCATCGTTCGATTCCTTAACATTGTGTGTGATGGGGGAGGCTAAAGAGAAAATGGTAAGAGTCTAAATTAGAGATGAAAAAATCACAGAAGTAAAAAAAAAATACCAAAAGTAACCCTTAAGTCTAGGGGAGCAATCTGCACGATTCTATATTGCAAGAGATGCTCTGTGTCCCAGGCAACGAATTAGTACCCAACAGCTGTGACTTCAGAATTCATCTTTTCATGAAGGAAACCGAAGACAACAAAATTGGCTGTAGGTAATAGAAAGCCCAATGTATTCATCTTGATAGATGAGGAAATCCTTGGTTTCTTAGCCTTGCTTCACTTTTCTTACCCATTTATTTCGAGCCGATAAAAATCACTACTTAAAGTCTTCCTCATGAAAATTTTGGACCCGAGCTTCCATATAAGGGATCTCGAGTGGATTCCAATTCAATTTATAAAATTTTCAAACTTAGGCATTGAGTTGTATTATTGATTAATAGAAGGTATACCTCTGTGATGTTTTGTCGGCCAAGGTGTATCTTTCAAAATAAAGCTCACACTTTCAAAATCTTTGATAATTATTTGATTAGAGAACAATCTTTTCAAAATAACTTCGATAGCATCTGGCCGAGTGTCAGTGCTATAATCTTGCCACTACAAAATAAAAGAAGAGAAGTATGAAAGACAAGAAATAAAATCCACAAATTGAAACTAAGATTTGAGGGTATGGAATCTTTGGTCGTTGGCCGAGGTATCTTCTTCAATGTGAAAGATGGTTTTCTCTAACGAGCCAAAGTCAATGAAATCAACAGCTGGAATTGGGAGGGCTTGAATAAGACCAAATTGCTGCGCTATGAAATTGGTTGGATAGAATTCGATGCCATAATGGCAGTTGGTAGTGGAGTTAACCACCAAACCATGAGTTAGATCACATGTGATCAAGTATGAAGCCCAAATGTCAGTAAGAAGTTTTTGATCGAATTTTTCAAGTCCTTCCAGACTAGAAAGTTGAAACTAAGGTGGTCCAAAAGATCAATCATAGAATGGCGTAAAACTCTCAATCGAGAAGGCTAATAAAGTATAGAATTATTTGAAACAAGACTTAATTTTGGTTGGTTGAGGGGTAGCTAAGGCTAACGAGAAGATATAGGTTAAGCATTGGTTCCTAAGAGAGCGGGGAAGAATAGGCCAATATTTGGAAAAATAAGATTGAAGCCACATTTGCAAAATCCAAATCAGCCCACCACAGTTGGCAAAAGAATTTCTGAAGAGATCCCTGCTTCCTTTATAGAGGGGTGATAAGACCAAAGGTGCTAAGGCCAGCTTCTTACCATTGGCTAAAACAGAGGCCAGACCAAAGTACTCTTTGGTCATTTCAAGGACATTGCTAAAGATAAATCTGCAAAGCCACGTGGTTAGAAAATTGATATGCTCACGTTTGGTGACTTTCTCCTTACCCATACAAGAGTCTAAGAATTTGAAGTAAATGTTTAGTTCTTTAGAGTCTTATCGAAGGATACCTTGGCCAAAGTCTCTCTCGACCCCCGAATTAAAGCATCGGCCTAGGTGCTAATAAGACTTAGATCGGTCAAAGTAAAAATGTCAAATAGTGATCCCAAGTTGAAATGGAAGGTATTGGTCGATATTAACTAGAAACACAAAGCTGAGAAGATAAGGTTCTTTTCAAGAAAGTATTCAAGTTTGGAGAATTGAATGGCATAACAATGCCCGCATTCTTCCAAACATTGGATTTGGAGGCTTCAATCCTATTTGCCTATTCTACATAGGAGTGATCCACAGTTAGTTTTCTGTACCAAAGTCAGTTCTTTATGGCTCGATGAATGGGGTAAGACTCCAATGAATGAAGTATCTGACTCTTACCTGAAAATAGAATGAAAAAAGAAGAATCCTCATATGAGAAAGCACGAAAAAAGGGCCTAAGATGACGGAACCCACAGGGAAAGAAGAAGAAGATACTTATCGAGCAGAGGTGAAGAACCTATCCTCGACAAGAGTACTAATCAATAGGAAGTAAAGTTCCTTTTCTTCATCATTTCTTTTCCTATCTGAATCTTCTTTTGCTGATCTTTCACTATGGATGGAGTTTAAGAACACAAGGAGATAAGGAAAAAGCAGGGGAGGTTCAAGGAATAGGGTGAAGGTCTTTTAAAGGAGTGATACATTTACTTATATCGGCAGGGGAGATGAAAAGATGCAATGAGATAAGAAAGAAGCAGGGGAGGTTCAAGGAATGGGGTGAAGGTCTTTTAAAGGAGTGATACATTTACTTATATCGATAGGGGAGGTGAAAAGATGCAATGATGAAAGCTACAGGCTAACGTCATCAAAGCTACCTTCCTAGCGTAGAATCTGAAAAGGCAATTTAATGGGGGAGGCCATTGTTTATCCCATAAAACCCCCAACCAATGCAAGTGAGATAGGTGGTTAGAATTAAGATAGAGTTAACTAACCCGAATCATGGAAGCAATTTGAAGTTCAGTCAAAAGGTTTATATGGGGCCGAGGGAATGAGCCTTCTCAAATGGGCTCTAAACATTGGCCATGGTGAATACATAGGAGGTCGATATTCTAAGCTATTACAGGCAATCAAAAGCCTAATTTTGCTCAAAGAGTAACAAGGAACGTCACCCTTTATAACTTAGACAGGTAGGCCAACGAAATAAGACAACAAGGGCTCTTACTGGATAAGGAACATATCAGCCAGGGACGATTAAGGTTAGGGTAGTTGAGGTAGTCGATTATTCCAGAAATCGTGGAACAACGTGATGGGAGGCCACTTTCTAAGAATGTGTGAAAATGGAAGATGTGGTGCAGCTATTCCACCAGGCTAACCTATTTATGTCAAAAGAAGAGAAGAAGACGGGCTTCCTTAACCATCACTCACTCAGTGGATTTACTAATTTCCAGTCTTTATCTTTTGTAGTTGATTTTAGGAGTAGCTTGAACTTAGATTTCTTCAAAAACTCTTATACATCATCAAAATTACATTCACATGTAGTTTTGACCACTTGTATTCACTTCTTCATTGAATTAGCGACTAATATCTTTTGTACGGCTTGGATAAAAGTAAATTCTATAGCCTTGAAGAATTAATTATAAACCCTTTTTTTCTGTCTTCGATTCTTTGTTTGCATGTGATTACTATAGATTATTGTTTCTTTCTTCTTAAAACTTAGAAATCCCACAATTTTAGCGTTTGGTTGTTATTTTTATATCTTTTGGACTGTGAAGATCCTGGCACGCCTATACTTACACACGCACTAACATTTTTTGGAAGAAAACCGTGAAAGAACATGCATATGTTTGAGTTTGTCCCAAACAACTACGAATAAATTTTTGCAATTAAATTGATTTATTAAATGAGATGAGTTTAAGGGGCATTTGGTTATCAAAAGAACAGTAAAAAAATTTCAATTTTTATTAACATTTTCTAACTAAATTTTATTGCATGTTATTTTTATACCATTTTTGTTTTTGTTTTTGTTTTTGGACAAACCATGCACTCCCTAAATGGATGTTTTTATTTGATTCTTTTACGTTGCTATCCAACCCATCCCTGATTCACCCGAATTACCAATTTACCAGAAATTTAGGTCGGGCTGGACCCATTGCAACACTGAGCTAAATTAAAAGCCCGGAATAGGTTTGGGCCGAATCTGAAGTTCACGCTCCATGTGAGAGTGGGAATGCGACGACCTACGGTTAAGTTTAGGGCTGGGGAATTGGGCGTAGGTTGGCCGGGTTTGTGTCCGAACCGCGTTGGCGTCGCCGCTGGGTTTCGGGTCAGGTCTGGTCTGGCTGGGCGTGGCGATATCTCGGAGACACCACACCACATGCATCCAGAGAGAGAGAGAGGAGAGAGACTGCACCACCTATCCATCTATTCTATTCTATTTCTATTCCATTCTCAGCTCTTGTGTGTGTGGGTTGGGTTAATTTGTTGTGGACTTCTCTGCTCACCCTAAGCTCTTTCCTTTCTCTCCTCCGTCACCGCCGTCGTATCTCCGCATCCGTTCCTCCTTGCAAAGGTCCTCCGATCAGAGTTTCTCTTCTTTCCTTGCAGATCGGACCAATTCTCTCCCTCTCTTGTTTCGCTGGTAAGCAATCTCTCTCTCCCTCTCTCTCTCTCTATGTATTTATTTAATCGCGTTCTCTTGCTGCAAAAATTATGTACGTAATTGGATTCTAGGGTTTCGCACGGAAGAAAAGCTTGCTTTTTTCCCCTTGAAAACCAGAAACTAACTTAGGGTTTGTGGCGCGAGGAGTTTTTGTTTCCGAGATGTGTTTGTTTCCGAGATGTGAGAATATATATAAGTATATGGTTCTAAGAATTAACAGAAATATGGATATATAGGCGTGGTTTCGAACCGATGAATTTCTTGATACTGGAGCCTCTCACGAGCTTGATGCTTTTTAAAATATTATGTTAATTTCTAAAATTTGGGATGAATGTTAGCTATTATATTAGTTAATATGTATTCGGACAGTCTCTTATTTCTTCAAAAAAATTTCTGTTTGTGTTGCACCTATAATTTCTTTTCTGTTGCAATAATAGTTTATAGGTATATAGATGGGGCACAAACTTTGCAGAATCGTATTGACCCATGCTCGTTTTATTAGGGATGGCTTCAGATTCTGTAACTTCATCCTCTTGTTGGTTAGTTCCTCACCATTGAGATTGCTTTTGGCTCTCCGATTATGTATATAAGATGGGGGGTATTTCATGAATATCAATATGAATGTAAGCCAGCATAAGGCTGTGAACTGTAACTGTGTTGTCGCATTGAAATTGGATTCTTCCTTTGCAAAACTTTTCTGTATTAAGTGAAACGAATATCCTTTCTAAACTGACTTTATTTTTTTAGATTGAATATCGTTTACATGAACTGCGCTCAAGCTGTTCATCTGTCCAAAAATAACAGCAAAACATGTGAAACCTATTTTTCTATTTCATAATGGTTCTATTGATCATTGTGGCCCTCTTCCACTTCTAAATATAATGATCATGTCTGCAGAAATTGATATGATCTACATGCCAATTGGACAATGGCTGTTCAGCCTCAAGTGAAACAAAAAATGGTGGACGATACTGATGACGATGAGATGCCGTTAGTTTTCAAGCGCAGTAGCACATCATCGAAACAAAATCAATTGAACTCAGCAACAAAGAAATTGCCATCTCAAAGGCATGACGGACATTCAGGGAAGCAGGCCTCTGAAATACGTCCTCCCAATGGTCAGAACTCCATTTCCCAGAAGGCTAAGCCAGTTTCCTCAACCAAAGGTTCGCCAGTTAAATCTCCTGAAAAAATCCCAAAAGTGTTGACAACGTCTGCCAAAACATCAACAGTGAAATCTCCACCAGCAACTTCAAAGGCTTCAAATTCATCCCCCAAGGCCTCACCAGTGAAATCATCTGTGGCAGATTCAAAAGCATCAACTTCAGCAGATCATCGGTCAAAGAATTCATCTCAACAGAGTACAGCCTCTGGTATTAAGGAGGAGAGGCCGTCTATTAAACCTGCTAATGAACCTCATAGCGATTCTGAGGATTCAGAAGATGATAAACCACTTAGTGCTAGACTCTCATCCAACCATGCCAACAAAGGGCCAAACATTTCTAGTTTGGGTTCGCCACCATTGCAAAAACCACAAGTCAAAGATGAAGACTCGGATGATGAAATTCCTTTGTCGTCAAAGTTTCAGTTGAAGTTAAATGCTGGACCATCCACTAGCAAGGCCTGTGATTTTGATGACAATAAACCTATAGCATCAAAACTTCAGCAAAATGGTACTATTGCGAAAGGTATCCAACTTAAAAAATCTTCTACAGTATTGAATAAGAGGCCGCTGGGTGAGGTCAAATCTTCAAGCCAGACTTCAATTAAAAGGCCAAAAATTGTTGGTGGATCCCCACCAAATGTTGTTAAGCAAGTATCTGTGAAAGCAGAATCGAAGGTAGATGATGAAGACAATGATCACGTTCCTATTTCGCAGAGAATTAAGAAGTCACCTGCATCAGGCAACAAAGCGTCTTCTGTAAAACAAAAAGCAGCAAAAGTTGTTTCATCTTCAATTAAAAAAACAATTAAGAAGTCCAAGAAAGTGGTGAAAAAATCAAAATATTCTAAGTCGTCAAAGTTACCACCCGGCTCTGGCGAAGGGCAGAAATGGACTACCTTGGCTCACAGTGGTGTCATTTTCCCACCTCCATACAATCCCCATGGGGTTAAGATGCTCTACAAGGGCAAGCCAGTTGATTTGACTCCCGAGCAAGAGGAGGTCTCTCTCTCTCTCTCTCTCTCTGCGCACTGTGATATATTTTTTTGTTATCTTATTCGTTCTCAAGTTTCTGTCAGTAATCCAGTTTCTGTTTTGTTTATGAATTTTATTTTGCAGGTTGCAACAATGTTCGCAGTGATGTTAGATACTGATTATATGAACAAACCAAAATTCAAAGAGAATTTTATGAATGACTGGAGAAAAATACTTGGGAAAAATCATGTAATTCAGAGGTTGGATGATTGTGATTTTACCCCAATATATGAATGGCATCAGAAGGAAAAGGATAAAAAGAAGCAAATGACCACAGAAGTAAGTTAACTGCTAAAAACGTTTCTGGCTTTGTGATGTGAAAGGATAGCTGAATTCAACCTAATGACTTGTTAATAAGTTTTGGACCAGTTATAATACTCTTGGTATTTTTTTTAACTGAATTGCATCATTTAACAAATTCTGGAGTGTACCATACTAAGTAAAAACCTTGATTGCACTTTCTCTTGAGGGCACCTACATGGCACAAGCTTAGAATTGTGCAGTTCGCGGGTCTAGTGGGCTGCTTCAAAAGCTCGGGTTTACTCTTTAGGGTGGGTTCAAGGTTAAGCAATGCCTCTGCATGTAGACTCATTGTTATGGACAAATTCCGTTTGAAAAACAGGCAAAACTAATTCTATTTAGTTAGCATGCACGGTGTTCTCATGTTTTGATTACAAAACTCACTGGCGGGCATTTTTATGTCATCCATCTACTCTGCCTCATAAATCTCTATAATTATAAGTTAAAATATATGCAGCTTCCTAATCATTCTATTCATTAGAATTTAAAACTTCTACGTTATTATAATGGAAAAACTGTTAGCTATTTGCGGGATTACCCGGGGAATAATGTAACTTGCCACTTCCGTTGTATGACAGGCAGTTCTGTTTCCACAGTGATTATGATATTGCATAGGTTTCAATCAAAATTGAAACTCATGGTTTTTTAATTATTTATTTGAAGAAGAGGTAATAATGTTTGGAGAAACTGGGAGCTCTGGTGTACTAGTAAAGGGTCAGGTCGTCTCATGTTTGTGCAACTGGGGTAATTAGTCTCCAGTGTAATTCCATGTAATATATAATATAAACTATGAAGCACGGATACTTCAAATTAGGTGCCGCACTCGTATCGGCTACTTAAAGGATACGGATACGGCCGGATACGTATTGGATACGCCACATGGCATATCATAATTTTTTATGTTAAATTTTACATAGGATACAATGAGGATACGGGTAGGATACGGGAATGATAGTTTTGGGATGGGGGTCTAAATATAGTATTTTAAATTTTTTTGGGGGTAAAATTGATATGATAAATTTTAATAGGGGTCAAACTGTAATTAACTAAAATATAACTTAATACTTATAAAATATAACTTAATACTTATTCTTCTATTCTGTCATAACTAAGATGCACAAAGGAAAAAAATATTTTATATTTGTGTTTTGATATTTTTTTTATATTTGTGTTTTGTGAATGAATGATGTTGGTATTTTTGAATATGAATGACGTTAATTTATGGATTGAATGGTATTTTTTATGCTGTATAGATGCTATCTTCTAAAATATTTTAAATAAAATATATATTTTATTTTATGTTTTTGTCGTATTTTCGTCGTATCCCTATCTTCATTTTTTTAAAAATTGCTGTATTTCGTATCCGTACCTATACCCGTATCTGCTCCCGTATCCATATCCGTGCTTCATAGAATATAAATAAGATACTTCATTAAGAATTTGAGACAAACTACAACAAGGATTGACAACTAGTATTCCTAATTCTTTAATTCTAAATCTAAAATTCTCCTCTTAATTCTCTGAAGCAAAGACTGACTATTATCGGAGTGTTGGGCCTTTAAGAAGCGACAATCTTGAAGATGAGTTTTGGCTGAAATGAGGATACTAAGATAGCCATGTGTTAATGCCAGAAAAAATAGGATAAGAAATATATCCAAAAGAAAGTTGAGATGGCACTGTAGCTCTAATAGAATAGAAGTTGAGAAGATAATTTAAGATGACTTGGATATATCCAATATACTCCCAGAGCTACATCAGTGACAGAGTAATTGGATCCAAGTAGAGGGTGTATGAAGGACAAAACATAGACATCAAATTACATGGACTGAAATTATGAGGGAGTACCTAATAATCCTTGATAAAAATGAATCGAGAAGAATGATTTATGTACCCAACCCCATTTAGTTTGGGATTAAGGAATTGTTGAGTTGAGAATTCTTAGAATATTTAGTCATGGTATCTAATAAGTAACAACACAGATGACAATTTCTCACTCCTGGTGTTCCATCAGTCAGACAGATTATTTCTGAACTCTTCTCCCCACCTCTTATCCCTGTAAATTTCAATTGATCCATTATATCCGCCAATTTGCACTAATATTCTTGCTCATTGCATTGCAGGTGATCTTCCTATTCAATTGCAATTTCCTATAAAAATCTCTAAATTGATTTTTTCCATTGAGCCCTTGGATTTTTAAACTTTGAAACATTTGAAGTGATCTCCCTGTCCATGGTATTGTTGGATGTGAAGTAATTCCAAGGTCGTTGAACTATTACTATTCTTTGCGGCCCAGTGTCTCATCAATTTACCTATCGATTTGTTGACAGAATCTGGTTTCTTAACTAGATGATAACTTTATCTTGGAGCAATATATGGGAACTTTGTGGTATTCCATTCAACCTGTTTCATCACTGTTTATGATACCTTGTCATGTTGACTTCCAAACCTTTATGGCCTAAGGCTTTACTGCTATCGCATGGTCTTGACTCTTGATGCTCTGATAACAAATAGAACAACCATTTAGTTGATATTACTAGAAAATATTACAATAGTTAGAGAGGAGTGAAAAAATTTACTGAATGGAGGCTATTAAGGCCGAGAGTCCACCATTTGGGGATGGGTTTATTTTCTCTTGTCTTCACACAATTTCTGTAATAGTACTCTATTAAAACTTGTGTCATCTATCATAAACATAAAAATTTAGTCTCATCTAAATAGAGAACTAGTTCGATGCTCTAGTGATCTAATCCATTTTTCATGGTCCTATTTGATTTTCTACATTGTAAGTATTTACTTGCTTTAAGTTCTTGTTGG